>CM020188.1:656279-675109 GCA_009805545.1 Oryza longistaminata | reverse complement strand
ATGTAAAACCCCACGAATACAATATACTTGAATCGTTCTGTTTACTATGTTGTCTATTTTACCTTAGTTAGTCCATCTTTGTCCGGTTTGCGCCGTAAACCGTCCGCCGCCGCTGCGAGGAGTGCGACACCCTCTTTGTGGTTTGTCCTGAAAACCTCCGTTGCCCACGAAGACGGGTAGTTATCCTTTCGATATCGATCTAAATCGGCCTAGAGGCTATTTTAGATATCTAAATCGGCTCCGCTAGCCGGTTTAGCTTTTCTTTTTGCAAAAACCCATCTTGATTTGGCCCTTTGGCTAGATCGAGGTGGTTTGGTGACTCCATATCACCGAAGGCGTTTAGTGTTGCGAGCGGCTTGTCGACTTGTCAAAGAATAGGTGTCAAAACAAATATCTTCTCCAATGATCAAAAAGGTGCATGTCTGAGGCAAGAGGAGGCATAGAGGCAAGACTGGCCGAGTGAAATAATAACAAAATCCACATTCAGTGGAGCAAAGCTCTGTCATCTTTGATTTGGTGAGGGTTGTGGAGTAGCTGCCCAGAGTGAATTTTTCTCCCTTTGGAGAGGTTAGCTCTTTGATTTGTAACTGTCTATGACCGGCTGAATCGTCTGCATCGTGCTTCTATCCAGAAGTTGTTGTTTTTTTGCAGATACTTGTAAGATCAAATTAAAATCACCGATACGAGCCACGGCTTTGAGCATGGATGAGCTGTTTGCTCAATTCGCACAGGAAGGCAATCTTCTGGAGGGTCTTCCTCTGTTGTCCATAGACGACTGTAATCCCAAGAGATGTTTCAGCTTTCATAGCGATTTGCGTTGTGAGTGAGAAATTTCCATTTGTGTGGTGCTAATAGAGAAGAAAATTGTCAGTCCACAGGCAAGGGATGATGCCTCCTCTGGTTCCATCGGTGGTAGGAACAAAAACGAATTGCTGAGCCTGGCACTAGAATTGACTGGCCATTCTATTGATCAACACTCTTGAGTTTTTTTCCTGAAGCATGCCAATGGTAGCTTTATGTTCCTGGATTGGCATGGCGCACTGCTTCCCTCTTCGCTGGAAGTTTAGGCTCTCACATTCCAGTTGAAAATCTGTACAGTTTTCCTGTGCGCATATGATGTGGTTTCAAGCAACAACTTGAGGGCAGTGCAGAGAAGCAGCGATGCAAAAAATTGCCGCACGGTGTAAAGAGGCAGCAGAGAAAAGCATTGCATCACTACGCGACCAATATTTAGAATAAACTACAAGTTCTTGCATAAGCAACCACAAGATTCAACAGCATTGTCATTAACTTGGCATTTTCACATTCAGGTGAGAGGACACCCCACACATAGCTAGCTTGCATCATCATTGGCCACTCATTCAGTGACGTTGGGGGGAGTCTAGATCTACTCGTCGTCGCCAACATTTCCAAAACAAAAGGGATTCGGTTTGCGAGTTGCTCCTGTGAGTTTCATCCTCGGCTCTTTCCTGACCATCTTGCGGTAAGATTAGCACCCATTTATTTATGTAGGTGCTCTCCAGGGACCTTTGCATCCTCTCACCTGGGAGGATAGGGGCCCCTTGATCTTGCGTGCTTCCACTTTGAGCTTTCCTTGTTCCTCCCTTCTCGACCAGGTCTGCTTCATTTGAGCGAACGCGGGTGAGGGGCCTTTTGAGCGCGCAAATAAGAGTTGTTTTATATTCTCATCAAAAAAGCGTTCACTATCATTCATAACTCCAAATCGGGTTTTTGAAAGGATCTCTTGCGGCCTATCAATTCTATTTTTACAGTTGTTTCGCCTCTTAGATCTAGCCGCCGCCCACTGTTGGCCATTGGGTTGATTGAACAATTACTTAGATCGCCCTAGTGCTTATCGGTTTGGGATGTGGGCGAGAACCCGGCGATTTACCGGGCAGAGATCGAGCTGATGAGCTGCTCGGACGTTGCTAGTAACACTCCCGGAACCAGGTCCGACACAACGGGATGGTGTGTTTCAGGGGTTGGTGATGTTGGAGGTTAGCCTCGATCTCCATTGGATCGTTCCTCCCTGTCTTGTCCTGCATCGCCATCCCGACGATGAAAACAGAGATTTCAATTGTAGGTAAGCAAATTTGCCAGCCAGCTCCCCTTCGGGTCTTGTACATTGCAAGGAGAAGAGGCTACTTTGGGATTTAAACCAGGAGATAAAGATTTGCGGCGAAAGAGAAAGAGATTTCTTTAAGCTCACTTGGGGCCTTTTCAGCGACGCCGTGAGTAGGCACCTGGCGCATTCCTATCCTGCTTTCCTCCCCCTGGATGCAGAGTGGCCGCGCTCGCTCCGGATTCCCGGCTACCGCGCACGCCCGGCAAAGAGTCGGCCCCAGACAATGGGGTTCTGAGCGGTGCATGCGGGTGCGCGACCTTCAGCCCCGGGGCCATCATCTCATCATCACGTTTCTTGTCGGTTCATTCCTGTCCTGCAGGGTATGGGAGCGCTGACGTCGTCGAAGACGCCGTAGGGACCAGTCGTTACTGGCTTGTACACCATGGCTGCAGGTCCTCCAAATCGCAGGTGGACGATGACCGGATAGGTTCTACCCCGGGCTTGGGAGCTGACGGCGGCGGGCTAGTGGAGCGGGATCCATCGCCGGCAGCGGCAATGTCGAGAGAGCACCGGCCCGGTGAGAAGAGACCGAACTGCTTACATGCGTTGACCGGAGAAGTGGGGGCGCGGACCGAAAGCGGGGTGAAGCTGGCTAGAAGGATTCAAGCGTGGGGACGGAGATGGTGAGGTGGCCGGGCTTGGTGAGAGCATGGCGGTGAGGGCGGGGAGGACGCAGTCGCCCGGTAGCGGTCGGTCGATCAGGAGGCTAGGGCTGGGGCTGCGGTTTCTCCTAAAGTAGCATATCTGATGCAGGACGTTTTATATATTACAATATCCGGGCTTATGCATTTGTGTGTTCGATCTCGTAACTGCTTTGACACGGCCGGAGAGCACGCAAAACACGTTTCGACTTGGCGGGGAGGCTCCTAGTAGTTAGCTAGCACGTTTTGCCCGGTCAGGCTTGCTGCGCTTGGTTTGCATGCAGTGGAGTAAGCATCCTTGGACTCCTGGTTAGGGCACGCGTAATTGGCCGCGACATCCCACGCTATTCAGAGCAAGAGATGCCTAATAAACACACCCTAGAGCTATTATCCTTTCGGGAGATTAACGTCTAAATCACAATGAGATCCTAATATTTCCATTAACGCCCAATACCCAGCCCCAAAGTGAGACAGATCTTGAGAGCCTCTCCGGTGCTCCAAAGGCGCTGCATACGCGGGCAGAAATCGTTCATCCTGTTTTTTCCAGAAAATCCTAGAAAAAATTGCATTCTGTACAATTGTATTCTGATTTGGGTTATAAGCGGTGTTGGCTATGCAGAGTAGAAAGATGGTTGTTCTATGAAATCAGCTGTCATTTTGTCCAATTGATTAATTTTAATTACTTCAAACCAATCCCTAGCCACAAAGATTCGTCCAAATCAAAGAATAGCACAAATTTGGGCACTGTACCAATTAAATACCACAAAGAGGACAACAACTCTCATCCATAACCACAAACCTAGCCTCTTTTCTTTAATTCCCCATTTGCCCTTTATCTCCTCCTTGGTCTCCTGTTCCTTAGCCAAGATTGGGTATCGATCAATCGAGACCATGGATGAGCTCAGTGCTGACCGTATGTGCTATGGCAGACCACGCATGACCATGGATTCTCCACCCTAGACGACATGAACTAAACGGCAAAGCAGTAACACCTTTAGGGCTTAGGCCGATGACTCTCATCAAGTTCAAATCTCTAGAGGCCACGCAACTTCGTTGAGTGTCACAGTGGATCGACCACCTCGTCCCTGACAGAAGTCCGCGGTGGGCGCAAGCTGGCAGTGGGACTTCCTTGTCTTCCTTGGCTGGGATCCCCAGGGCAAACTAGCCTTGGCAATGGCGGCCCACATCTAGCTCAGCCCGGCAAGAAGCCCAGCTGCGACCAACCTTGTCCTCAAACAATGGTAGCAGCAGCAAAGGGCATCTCAGCTCCAACGGAGGATGGCGGAGGAGCCCACTTGAGGGGAGGAAGAAGAGGAGGAAGAAAAGGTAAAAAGGGAGTGGATCTAATTCCCCTCGAGGGGATATCCCCTCGAACCTTTGTCTTTTAAATTCGATGCAATTAGTGTGAAAAAACGATTCTGAAAAAATTGAATGCAGAGTATAATGAACCTACTAGTCCAACCCCAAAAATTCATGTTCAAGATTCGATCACACATCGAGAAACCAAAAAAGACAAATTCAGATATAACAGTACACTACTATTTCATGACGCTGAATTGTCTTTTTTATATCTCGACGGTGTGAGTGAGTTTGGACTTAAGATTTTGTGAAGTCTGCATATTATGTGTTGTATAATGGGTCCAAATTTTTCCAGGAATTTTTCATAACCGTTAGCATGGTTTGGAAGCAAACGAGGAACATCCCTCGAGGGCATTAGAATAGTTTCCGGGGTAAATAATGCATTTGGTTATCGTTTGTGCCTATTAATTGGTACTGTGAAAATTTTGTGGTATTTTTGATTTGCGACAAATCTTTGTGCATGATGGTTGGAATTTCCAATCTTAACGCGTCTCTACGAGCAGCTTCTCTCAAACGGTCATCAAGCTCCCAAATCTCTTAAGCTGCCGGTTCTTCTGATCCCTATTCAATCGTAGACAACAAAATTTCAATGTTTAAGCAATATACGCCAAATGCACTGAAATGTTGAACACATAATATAAGCATGGAAAATCTTTAGTTAGTATCAACCTACTAGCGGTAGGGTGAAACAGAAACACATGATCGCTAACAATTAAGGCTCAGCATTAGAAGATTACTATAGCAACTCCAAGAAAACTAAACATATATTATGTTTTCAAGCTTACAGCTTAAAAAAGGGGCATCGTGAATCATGATGTTTCAATAAATTACAAGAAAAAAACCACAAGAACACCAACAATGTTTCATAAATAATCAGACAGTTTTGGCAATAGTTCTAATTCATTAAAAGTTTCGCTAAAAAACAGACAATTTGTTCAAAAAACTGATATTCAGTTCAACCATTAAGAACGGGTCTAGTGATTCTTAATTATTAAGAACAGTCTTAGGATATAAAAATTGATATCATTTTGTATCCTCACAATCCATCCCAAAAAACAAGTCTAGTGTTAGACAGATGTAGAACCTTCAAAATTGTCTAAACTCATCAGCTCACATTGAAAAGCGTGAAAAACATAGTTTGCATGTAATTGTCCATGAAAGAAAAAAACATGATTCACAACTAGTTTAATAACAAATACATGCTGTGCAGGTTATAAAGACGTTTTGACTTTTGTTAAAGTAAAACTGCTTTCAAGTTGCGACTGAAGTTTGCTAGAAAAAAATAATAGGCATTTTCAACTCAAGACAAATGATTATGGAAACATAATATATCAATTATGATAATTTAATGAAACTAATTTCGGTATTTTAAATATACTATATTTGTCTATAACTTAATTAAAATTTGAAGTAGGTTTGACTTGGACAAAAGTCAAAAACGCCCTACGTATAATTGCTGAAACGAAGGGAGATTTGACTGCATAATCTGATCCAGCTTAACGTAAAAGTAAAAAATCTTGCCAGAACAGAATGAGTACCTTCTGCCATATGCGTGAACGCGAGACAGGTATCCAAAGAATCCAGCCAGAGCCATTAGTGCCCAATCCAAAAGATTAGCATCTCAATTAGCACCACTCACAAGGTACGCCAAGAAGCAACGCCAAGAACGAACCATGCACCAAAAACAAAAATGGTGGCATCTGCAGAACAGAGTGTTGTAACAGACGCAGAGCCCCTTCCAACTGAGTAAGGGAAACAAAGAGTAACCCATATGATAGATCAGCATTGATGGTCTCAAACGAAGAATCTCCTCGATAACGTCAAGAGATGAAGACCCAGTTGCCGCCTGCAGGGGTAGATAAGCAGCACGCCATCCTCCCCAGCCAAACAGAGGGATACCGCAACCAAACAAGAAGCCCATGTAGTAGAGCCCGGCCCTCCTCGTCGCCTCGCTCTTGCTCCCCTCTTGTCCCAATGGGTGGATTTGGCTAAGATTGGCGCTCGGGCATTGCTCGTTACCCACGACGAGACGATTACTCGCCGCACGGATCGTTACCCGAGCATCCCAGCCAACGCATAGAACGTGTCGAGATACACGATCGAGATCCCCATGGCGGTACCAATGCAGGTGGTGGACGGCGAAGGCCACCAAGGCAACATAGGAGACGCGAAGATGTAGCCAAGAAGCACCTGCTAGCCGTTCGGACAGGCTATAGTTCCACGTGCGCCGTAGGGAACACGCGAGGAATCGGACGATGTCACAGAGGCTACATGATCGGCGGCGCCCTGTCCACAGCATCACGGAGCAATCACCGGCTAGATGATGGTGACGAAGGACATGGAGAGGAAGACCCGCGTTTGGAAGGCCGCAGGTTTTAGCGCCCAGGGGGTTGGTCGGGGGCAGCTGCGACAACCCACTCGCGGTCGCGAGGGGTTGATCATGGGAGGTCGTTTCTCGCCCTCGCCGTCGCATACCTTTGCCGGGGGCGGTTATCCACCCGGCGCATCTCCGTGGCGGCCGGATTTTCTATAACACCGATCCGCCACCGCCGCCGCTTATCTGGTTGGGATTTCCATGTCGATCGGGGGGTGCACAGCACGGGTGGAGTGAGAGGCGGGGAAGAAAACACCAAGGTATTGGGGATTGCGCGGCGCGGCGGCGGCGACGGCGACTACTGCGGGGGAGGAGGAAGCAGGACGACGGCTTTGGCTGTGTCGATCTGTCGAATTCCTCTTCGATAGCGAAGATAGTAGATTTATTGGCCTCGGATAAATGATGATGCGTTTCTTTTCGGCGAGTCGGACAAGCCACCTCCATCTGGCCCCAACTCGGGTTCGGCGACACGTAACTCAACCCAAAACGCGAATAGTAGTAAGAAAAAAGGGATTTGCTGGATTTGTGGCGACAGTTTTTCAATACAAAACAGTTCAATGTGTGTCAAGTAATCATGGGCTCGTGTCAAAAAACAAAATAATAATCGATGTGCTAGGACCGCTGGCGTTTCTTGTTTTATCGCGTGACGAACCATTTATTTTGGATTTTACATGTGTTCTGCGAGAGTTTACTATATTTCAGAGAATGTCTATTAAAATATGTACTACCAAGGTGATTAGACTAATACATGATAACTTAATAATGTAGTTCAGAAAAAAAATTATAATTATATTAGTTATATTGTAATTACTTAGATACATTGCAATTATATCGTAGCTTGCAGTGTAATTTCTCTACCGTACACATCTAAGTTTGTTAAATTGTATTGAGATTTATGCCAGAGAAAAAAAAAAATCATAGTAGCACCACATGCTGGAGAATTGGATTTGTGCACCCGGTTTAAAATTGCATAGAGATCATGCCAATCAGCGAAAGAGAAAAAAAAAGTTAGCACTCCCAACCTGATCAGTTGGGAGGCTCAACGACGTTGCAAAAAGTCCAGCATGAAACTAATTTACTATAGATATATTTTTTTTATTATAATAGTTTCATAAAAAAAAAAACTAAATCAATACAGGGCAGAGCTATGTATAGCTAGGGGGGGCCCGTAGGGAACCCGAATTCAAAAAATTTTAGTTACAATTTATCTATTTTCCCTCAGTTTAAACTTAGGCACCCGTATTATTTTAAACCAGGCTAAAACAAGCGAGTGGAAACCCCCTTCATTTTTCATTTTCATTTCATTTTGGTTCTAGCTTCGCACCCTGATCGAATACTCAATAGTTACTCCTTATCAAGGAAAAACTCTTCTATCAACTAGATGGACATCCTACTTGTCTATTACATATCAATGATAAAATGATATCAATACATAAGCATGCAAGTTTCAAATCAATATATGTCCATAAGTTATACTCCCTCCGTTCACTTATAAAATGTTTTAATTTGGTCAAAGGTCGAACTGCTTCGGTTTGACTAGTTAGTAATATTTACATTAACCAAATTAGTTTATAAATTAATAATTAAATATTAATTTATAATAAATTTATCTTTGTCTGAAAATATTACTATTTTTCTATAAAAAACCTTTGAAATTTTTTCCAAAATTTAAAAAAAAAAGCAGTTTTAAAACTTTGGATCAAAGTAAAAAAACATTTTATAACCCGGAAACGGAGGGAAGTAATTAGTATACAAATATTAACAGGCTAAATTAAAATTGTTACTTTTGTTGTGCCACAATGACAGGCACCACCCAGCATACATCATACACACGAGACGACTACTCGCTGCTGTGGCGAGGGACTATATGCAGAATGCACGTCTAGCCGAAATCATTAGAGGAATAAAAAAACGTTACTTTTGTTATATTTGTACAAGCAAAATTTGAAATTACATGTATAATATATATATATATATATATATATATCATATTATATTAAATATATTATATATTATATATATATAGAAAATATATATGTTATAAATTAATATATCTTGTCAACTTCGAATTAAATTTTTCATAGCTGTTTATGGAGAGACATCTATTAATACTAAAAGTCCATGAAACTTCTACAAACGCTCCCAAGCCGCCCACTGGCGTTCTAATAAATTAGAGAAATCAAGAAATTCTAAAGAAAAAAGCAAAATATCCGACCGTTTAATTTTCCCTTAAGATGGTGACCCATTATTCTTCACCATTAGATCTTATCTTAAAAAAAAAAAATCCTAAAAACCCAATCCAAATTTCTCCTCCCACCTAACCCACCACCTCTCAGCGTGGCCTCAAGTACGTTACGAGACCTTCCTCTCCCCTGCACGTCACGTACGTACATAGCGTCTCTTCCTCTCCTTGTACTTCCTTTTGTTCTTGCCATTTCCATTCAATCTACCAATTTCTACCTAGCAAAATTTCAATATGGAAATAAAAGTAAATCTCTAATGATTATATTTTTACATTATATTTTATTTATCTACATTGGCCATGTTTGGATATTTACAAGAATATATCTTTTGGAAAAAAATCCTATCTTTTACATGAAAAGTAAAAAAATAATTAATATTAAAATTAATAAACATATATATGATCTTCACTCCTCTCTCCTTGCTCACGTTCTCCTCCCTAGGTTTTAGCTAGCAACTCATGTATATAATTAAAAAGAGTAAATTCATAACACTATAATCTATCTATCGATCTATCATATACCTCTTTCCGTCCAGAATAATAGGAGGGCGTCCCATCCTATCCTAGGTTGTTACATTCTAGGACAGAGGCCAATACAAAAGCTTATTAACTTCCTACAAATACTCCTAAGCCACAACGTGGCTCTCTAATAAATTAGAAAAAATCCAAGAAAATTCTGAGAGAAAAGCAAAACATCCGAAGATGAACCACCACACCTAAGACCAGCTAAGGTGATTACCAAGTCATCACGAGTGTCACAGCAATACTGATTTGCCAATGTGAAGGATGAATCAAATCATCAGTGTATAATGTTTGTTTTGTTAATAACACTTCAATTTTAATTTGAATTTAATTATTAAACATGATTTCTTAACAAAATAAGTCTACTTGCTTTCTCGATAACTGTGGATAATTACTCATAGGCGATGAATTAAAAATTTTGTTGTATAAAACTAACAAATAGCTTATAAAAAAATTATCAAAGAATAAACGTTGAAAAAACAATCGTAGAGAAATACTGTTTTTTAAATTTGAAGCGTAGCATATACTGTCTGGGTTAATATTCCAATCTTATAAATTTTCTTGAACACAACTTACCCGGTATACGCGCGGGCTACCTTTCCTAGTGCTAATGAATAAGTAGACGCTTACTGGTTGATTTAGAATCCATCCCTGTAACGATACTTACCCTCGCCTCGCACGCAGGTGCGTGCGTGCCCGTCTTTGCGATCTCAAGAGCCGCCGTGTCCCTGGCTCACCGCCGGCGGAAGAGCCTCCGCCAGCGCTCATGTTCCACCACAAGACGAGTCCGCAGCGTGCTCGACCACGATGCAGCATCGTCTCCATGATGAAACGGTTTTATCCGTGATGAAATGAACCAGCTAACCAGGAATTTAAATTTGAAAATATACTGTTTATTTATATTTTGCTTATAAAGATTCGGTTACAAATTTTTTGACTAAAAATATAGTCATCGCCGCTGGATGAAAGTGCGAAAGCGATTACGGTATCATTAATCCTACTGGTACAATAATGACGTGAGGTGACGATGCACCATGGTTTCGCACTGCGGAGTCGCGAGAGGCGTACGGTCGGCATGGCTACGACAGAGCCAATGATAATGTGTAATCATATTGATTAGCACTAATTTAATCCCTAATTTCATTAATCCAACACTAATTATGGTAATCAATCACTAGTTAAAACCTGAAACCCATTGACAACACATTCGGTATCGCCCTGTTTCATTATGTGGACATTGTTTCGGTCTCGTTCTTTCCTTTCCGGACCGTTCGGTCTCGCTCTTTCCGTCTGCGAGACGCGCGGTCTCGCGCCTATTGCTGTGCACATGTCCGCGGCATCGTCATACCACATCATTTTCGCACAACGATCGTGCGATATCGGACTATATCGGCCAAAACATGCATAAAACAATTGCATCCCGAATATTTTTGATAAAAAAACAAATAAACAGTATATTTTCAAATTTCTTTCGCGTAACCAGACCCTCTAAACGGCCTCTTCTTTGGGCTGGGATGGGCCACTGGGCTTGTTTAACCGCCTCCTTAATTAAACACCGTCGATGAAACAGCGCCGCCCCCAGCTACTTCCTCCCCGTCGCCGTCGCCGCCGCATATCGCCATCCAAACCCTAATCCGAGCAGGGCAGGCCGACCCCGACATGGGAGTCGACGACGATATGAGCCTAGCGGATGACACACCCACCGACATGGACATCGACGGCGTCGAAGAAGACGTCGTCCGCAAGACAGTTGACGCTGAAACCCCCGCCATGGAGATCCTCGGAGACATCGCCGGAGAGGAGGAGGAGAAGAACCTATCAACCGATAGCGAGAAACCAGCTCCCGCTCTCTCCCGGAGGGAGCGGATAGCCCTCCTCCCTCCCAACCACCCCTACCACTACACCTGCGGCCTTCCAAACTTCGTCTTCTTCGCCATGGCCATGGTTTCTTTCCTCTATGCGGTGATCGTCCCATTTCTGCTATGGCGTGCCGCCGCCGACAAGCCAACATCGCTCATCTGGACATGGTCGATTCTCGCGTGCTCGTACGGGATGCTCTGGATCATCTCCCTGTCAGAGACGCTAGGTGCAATCCTTGTCTTCTTCCGTGTTTCCTATGTCGCCCTTGTCGCCGCCGCCTGCACGCAGCTGGTTGGCCCGATCACCGGCGTCTACGTCGCCGGGATGGTCGGCTACGCCGTCGCGGAGTACCGGATGCGCCGTGGCATCGAGGAGTGTCCCAGTGCTGTTGCTGCGATGCCTCCGTTGATCAGCCAAGAGCAGGAGCGCAACGGCGAGGTCAATGTGTTCTACGCCGCGTTCATGTTCGGCTTGGTGTCTCTGGTCACCGTCGGGCGGATGGCGTGGCTCGTCTTCTTCTCCAACGGCGGCGGCGGCGGCGGCGGAAGGATCTCCTCCGTGCTCGAGGAGCTCTCGGTGGAGACATGCTTCGTCTCCTTCCAGTGGACGGCTTTCGTGGCACGCGCGTTGGAATAATTAGGTATAGATGTTAGATGATCTTTTGATGATTCTGATTTGGATTTGGATTGCAATTTTGTTTTGGATTGGATTGTGATTGTGATGACGTGGGATTTGTAGAGGAGGTGCGCGCGATACGGCTGAAAAAAACCATATGCTATTTCTAATTTGGGGTGACGTACGAAACTTTTCGGCAAAAACACCTTGAAATTTTATAATAGGTAAGGATTTTTAGCACACGAACTAAACACGGCCCTAGTTCATTATGCAACTTGGGTAAAAAGACCTAGCCCAGATCCCAAAGTGCAATTCACTCGAGATAAAATTACACTACAGTCAACAGTGCCAAATAGCAAGGAAGTAAACATTTTTTTTCCTTTATACAAAAAAGACTGTTTCTAGCACAAAATAATCACTCTCTCTTCAGAAAGGCTAGAACAATTTGTAGTGCACATATACGTGTTATGTGTATAGTGCAAACTCTGCATCACGCGACAAGAAGCATGATCAGTTCAAGGAACATCATTACAGCACCATCCATCCAAGCCAACCATCATTAGAGTGTTTTGAGCATCAAAAGGTGGTGTGTAACGTGTGTATTTCTGGTAAATGTGACTGAGCAAATGGCCAGTTGAGTCTAAAATACTTTGGCACCATCCGTGAAGAAATTTAGAAGTGAACACAACATATGGAGATACTAGTCTAGTAGGTTTTAATGACTGTCACGGTACTTTAATCACTATCGAAGGATGAGCCGGCAAGTCTTCAATTGCCTCGTCTACCTTCTTTATCTTCTCCTCGAAATTACGCCAAGAATCTTTAATTGCTTCTGGCCTTGCAAATAGCGAAACCACAAAATTGTCAAAGGAGTCCTTAATCTTTCGTGGTCCAATGTATCGCCCAACGACCAAACAACAGTAGAACGAAAGGGTAGCGATAGTCATTTGCTGCAAATGATGGAAACATGCATGGTAAGGATCATGGGAAAAAAATGTTAATTAAAAACAACTGTGCATATATTTACCAGTAATGGTTTCTTCAGTGGAGATGACCAAAACCCTCTCCTGTTGTAAGACCAGCAGTCATATGACAACGTACACATCTTGATAATTGCCGCAGCTATTTTGACTTTTCTGATTACTGGAGCATCATCATTAAAATTCTTGTCAATATTCTACAAGGAAAAAGAAAACTCACTTGAGGTCTCTTTCCACTCCCACATATATATAGGGCAATAGGGGTAACGTTGTGAGGATAGTTAACCCACCAACAATGTAATAGATAGAGAATGGAGCTGCCTATTTATTACCTTACCCACCATACGGCACGCGAGGGAGCTGCAGAGTACCAAGGCCTGGAGAATCCCACCAATTCCGGCCAACCCCATTGCAAGTGAAGCATAATTGTCGCCAGGGACATCAAAGATCCTAGACTGGAGTTGCTTCAGTACAACCAATGAAACGACCTTGAAAACAACCAATGCCCCAATGCTCTGCATAAATAGACATTATACAAGCTCAACTTCATATGAATATAAGACAATATTGAAAAGGATGTGCAAAACTGTGAGATACATTTTATATTAATCCTTCAAATCAAGACGCAAAAACATGAGGTGGTCCAAGTTCTCGACCATCGCGCTACAGATGATCTTAGTTCGAGACTATCTTCATATAGAATGTACATAAAGTGCTGAGCTGACAAAGCCCACTATAGCATACGACAAGCTCCCAGGGCTTGGAATTCCAAATTGGATGCTAGCCTTTCTGATCTGGGCTTTGTCAGTACTGCCACAAAAACGTGCAATGTATAACTGAGGTTCTGGAGCAATGAGGTTGATAGTGGGACTCTATGGGAAAATTATGTTGATGATTTGATCACCAGAAAGTTCAAGGAATAGATGAAAGCACTCTTCAGCTTCAGCATGAGTGATCTTGGCCTACTAAGCTATTATTTGGGATAGAAGTTTGTCAGGTTGAAGATTGCATCTTATTATCTCAGTCGGCTTACACAAAGATTGTAGAAATAGGCGGGATGAAGAAGCCTATGTAAATTCCCATGGAGGCTAGGTTCAAGTTGAGTAAAGAAGCACTGGTGAGTTTATTGAACCTACGTTATACAAAAATATTATCGGCAGATTCAGATACTTAGTGAACATATGGCCAGATCTTTCTTACATACTTGGCTATCTCAGTAGATTCGTTGGAAAATCCAACTTCTGAAAATTGGGCTGCAGTGAAGTACTCATATACTGAGATGTATTGCAAGGACCCTGAATCTTGGTCGTAGGGTTTGCAAGGAAGCAGAGTCTGCAACTCCAGTTAATTGGCCATAGTGATAGTGATATGGCTGGAGGTTGAGGACAAATGTTTGATGGTTGAGGAGGAGTTGACAAGCTTTGCCAAAGGTGAGAGACACAGTTGCTGGCGAAGGGTGGTGATGGAAATGATGCACACCATTGAAGGTTATTTATACGTGGTCACTTGTTGATTTGCCATCTGGACAAAAGCCAATTGGTCTCAAATTGGCGTTTAAGATTAAGAGAGATGCTAGTGGTCTAATTGTGAACTGTAAAGCCAAATTAGTATCAAACTACTATGTGCCGCAACATGGTATAGACTACGATGAAGTTTTTCAACCGGTTGCTAGGATGGAGACGGTGCAGCTACTCATTGCAATGGCTCCAAGGAGAATTGGGGATTCACCATATGGATGGTACAAATAAACTTTGTGTACAATACTAAACACTAACTATATATGGACATTGGTTCCCCTAGCAACAAATTGCATTTCTGTTACCTGGATGTATAAATTGCGAGGATAATTTTATTCAGTTACCTGACGGGCAGCTTCTGAAGCATACTTTTTTTTGCGGGTGACTTTCATCATGGCATAACAGAAGATAGCAGCCAACTGGATGGCTAGACCCGTAAACTCAGCCATTACCTTGCCAAGGTTCTCGCCAATGTCCTCAAAGAAAGCCAAGAAGAATATCAGAACTATAGCAGAGTAAAGAGCATCTGCCCAGAGTGTGAACGGTGTGAAGCAGTCGAAGAAAATTTGGCCCCAATCCTTCACTTGTGAAAAAGCAATCCTGACACCCGAAACAAAACAGGAAATGTTAGTTTCACCTTTACTTGGTAAACTTTGATAAATTTCACTGATTACAATAGCCATTCACTGATTGGCCACTGTAAGGACTTATTTAAGGTGCTCCCAAATTATTCTAAGGCCATCCATTTTAGAAGATCTAATGGTTGATATAACTCTTACCAGGCAGGAGGTAATAAGGTATCGATTAGGATTAGGGGCCTATTCACTTTGATGCCAAAAAAAACCTTACCAAATTTTGGCATTACCAAAATTTTGGTGTAGTTGCCAGGATTTCTTATATAGTTACCAAAATTTGGCAGCAAACTAAATGTAGCCATTTTTTGACAACTTTACCGAAATTTGGTAAGGTTGAAAATGGCATCAAAGTGAACAGGCCCTAGATATTAAAAACTTTTGACAAAGTATTATAGAAGGAAATAGATGCTAAATTAATACCACTTAAATTTGGCCTTTTGACATTTTGACAGACCATGTCCTATAAATAATATATACTTTGATTATTACTAATATCCCCCACTGTAAAATACAAGCATCAAACATCGAGAAAGGAAAATCATGAAACATATAAAAAATTGAGCATACAATTTTGTCAATTTCAAACATCCAAGTAAATTATAATGTATTAAAAAAATAAAACCAGCAAACGCATGTCATAGCTAGGAAATAATATTTTGATAAATTCAAACTTGATTTTTCAATGTCCTTGTTCAAATTTAATATCCTGACCAATATAACTCAGGTCCTGGGGAAATCAAGTTCAATATTTGGAAAGAAGCATCTGTACTTTGTAAAAAAAAATTATCATACAAATGTAAGTGTTTTGAACTCCAATTTTATCATGTCAATGTATATGTAAGTGTACTTTTTATGGGGATTGCTAAACAGAATAATGTTCTTCATTCGGTGGCATGCATGCTGTCAATCCATGCAAAAATTAATGGGCTCATTTATTGGGTTGCACTTTTAAGCTCTCACGGCCACTACTTGTGATCCTCCAATTCTCCAAATATGAAACGGGACAAGGAACATCATCATCTATCTTGGGAGTGTGCTGTCAAGAGAGATGCAAACAACCAAATGTATCTGGTTGCATGGGCAGTGGTTGAGAAAGAGAACAATAACTCTTGGGATTGGTTCATTTATCTAGTAGTGTGCATGGATCTAAACATAGGAGATGGTGATGGCTGGATCATTATTTCAGATTTTCAGACCAACAAAAGGTAAGCACGCCTTTACTCCTTGTGTTCAACAATCACCCTTTACTGTTCATTAATGATTATATGCATACTTTTCTATAGGGCATTATTAGTGCAGTTCAAGAGTGGGCTCCAATGGATGCACAAAAATTGTACAACGCACATTTATGCAAACTGGAGGAAAAAGTTTAGGATGAAACTAATTCAGAGAAAAAAAAATTGAAAATGTGCTAAGGCTCCATGTGCAGCTCTGTTTAACCTAGCTAGAGCAGATTTAGCAGAAAGCACAAGAGCAGGAGCTGAAGGAGTAATGATGAACACCGAACCAAAGCATGGAGAGAGCATGGTTTAGATTAGGGTCCAACTATGTGACTCCATTGACAACAACATGTGCGAGTCATTCAACAGTGGATAGTTGAGGCAAGATTTCTGCCAATTATTAGCATACTAGAAGCCATAAGAAGTAAGGCCATGGTTAGGATACAAGAGAGTAGAGAAAGCAGAAAGGTGGACATGCACAATATGTCCTAACATTTTCAAGAAGTTGAAGGCATATATCACGTAATCAGGCATGTGCCATCCAATATACAATGGGCTAGATGAATTCGAAGCGGCCCATCCATCACAATCATAGGTGGACACTGGACAGTAAACCTGAAGGGGAAGACATATGCTATTGTAGGTACTGGCAAATATGGTCTCCCCTACCCTCATGCTATATCATATGCATCTATTATAAGACAATCCCCATGGATCACTAAATTGCAAGCTGCTACACCACAGAGCACTTCAAGAACACAAATAACATAAGAACTGTTTTAAAACAGTACTAGAATGGAAGCAAAATTGGCCGACATCTGAGAAGGCCAAACCGATGCCAATTGAGTACACTAAAATGCCTAGGAGACCTAAAACAGTGAGAAAAAGAGAACCCGATGAGAAACCAAAGAGGACAGGATTTCAAAATCTGGCACTGTCATTAGGTGCAGGCTGTGTAAGCAAGCTGGGCATAACAAGAGAAAATGCCCTCAAGGAGCTGGTTCATCCTCCACAAGGTTAGCTACTAGTTCCAGTACTAAGGAGCATCTGCTGCCAAAAGGAGCAACATAATCTACTAGTCAAGCACATAACCAAATGGTATGCTATAGTTCTGCTTAGGTGTTCATTCATTTGCTTTTCCAATAGCTAACTTTTGTTTGATCAAATTAGATTATTGCATCTGGCAAATAACAAAGTACATCTAAGTGTAAAAAATAAATGGATCCACAGCCTGCAGTGAGCCTGCAACAAAGGGGGAAAACCCTTGTCCTGGTGTAGGAATTTTTATACTTAAGAGAGTAAGCTCTGTTATTTCCAATTTGACAAAAGTTTTTAACTATAAACTTGCAGCCTGGTATGCCTAGTCAAAGGATCATAAAGACATAAAGCAATGCAAGAGTGAAGGCAGATGGTAGTACCACTATGAACTTAGGAGCACATTTACCAATATCTCAGGCTAGTACCAGGATAATAACAGAACTTCCCCTCTGGGGTAGCGAGTGCAAATGTCACGCCACAAGGACCTCCTAGGATGTAAAGGAAGAGAGGAACTCTCCTTAAATCACCAAAGAAAGTTCCATTCATGAACCAGACCTGGATGTAGTTCCCATCAAATATATCTAGGGCAACTCTTCTTAAATCACTAAAGGAAGTTCCACTCATGTAGTTCCCACCAAATATATCTAGTGCATTCTGTTTTGTAGTATTGCCAACTGATGGCTATATATGCATTGTGTACTTAAACTTACTGCAATTTCGGTAAACCACTGAAAATTTTGAAAATTTCGTGAATTTCGGTGTTTTTTCACCGAAATGATTGGAAATGCATATTTTGAATGAATTTGAATGAAATTTGACCAAATTTACAAATATTTGAAAAAAATACGAAAAATTTTAGGAGAGATTTGTGGTCTGAAATTACAAAATTTCAAACCATAATAACTGGTGGCTATGTGGTGTGCACTTATGTCTGCCAAACTGATGGTTGTGCTGTGCTTTTGTGTGCCATTACGAATTTACCATGGCTTTGTTGATGTCCATGCCTAAAACTGAAGGCTAATATGCACTTTTCATGTGTAATGCAGGGAGTTAATGTGCAGTAGTTATTTTAGTTCCAGTTTTGTGTTGAAATTGGTAGTGCAAGATATCTCTCGAAACATCATTGTCATTTATAAGTGCTACATTTATCAATACCATACATCAAAGAGCTGATCGACACAACTGCTAAGGCAACAAAAGATTATAACTAAAATAAAGTGTATTCTTCTTCATGATGAGTTAGCATAACTAGCAAAAATTTTTTTGATGAAAACATCTTCAATTTTCGTAATAGTATAAATAGAGAAGAAATAAGAGGAGATCGAAGACGTACATTGGAAATATGAAGTACAGAAGATCCATCCATGAATTGACAAATTCCCAGTTATCCAGCTTTAGCGCCTCCACAATGTACTTGTAAAGCTCATGCATGTAGTCGTTCACAGAAGCCAGAACAGCAAAGCTAGCAATCACGAAAACAATCAGCACGAAAAGGCGGGCAAAGAGTCCCATGCCAGCCGCCTCGCCGTGCGCCGCTGCCTCCATGACCTCGGCGTCCTCGCCTCCTGCTTCCCGTCGCCGACGCTTCCTTGCTGCTCGCCTCGCGCCGCGCGCCGGCCGCTGACGCCTCGCCGACTCCTTGCCTCCTCAGTCCTCACGGCGCATCGCCGCCGCCGACGCCTCGACACCAAACTCGCCGACG
>CM020188.1:575862-656090 GCA_009805545.1 Oryza longistaminata | reverse complement strand
GTACTAGCTGTCGCCTCTCGGGTAGAGAGGCTTCGAGGGTAAGCCAAACCACTGTGTCTTCCTCTCTCAGCTCGCTGTCCGTAGTTCCGTACGTACTTTATCCGATGCATACGTATTTTTCGCCACCTCATATGTAGTAATACAAATATATAAAATAATTAGCCAACTTTAATATTTCCTCTGTCTTATAATAAGCTTATTTTTACCTCTTCTCATTTGTCACAAAATAAGTTTATTTTTAAGTAATTATTGCATAGGAGTTTGTGAAAATAGGTAATAATTATAGTGGGAGTTGATAAAGTGGAGAATATCTGTATTGTGATTTGATAAATTAGAGGAATTCTATCTTTTTGTTTTTTTATTGATATATGCTTGGGATGAGTAAAATATGAATTTATTTTAGGACGGAGGAAGTAAATCTTAACATATTTTTCACCACTTTCATAAACTATAATACAATGATTGCTTGAAAGTGAAAGTTATTTTATCATAAATAAGATAATAAAAAATAATATTATTTTAGGATGGAGTATGTATCTCCATCAGACTTTATTTTCTTATGCCAATACAAAACTCGAATGCCCTTTACTTTTTTAAAAACGCTAATATATTTGTCCGAGCGATCCTTACTTTCAAACTCTAATAAATTAATTGTCTTAACAATTAAAGCTTTTATACGACAAATAAATAGTAAACAAGACAAATAGTGCCAGAGGGAGTAGGCTTACAACTCGCAGTATACTTTGTGTATATTTGTATTCATAAACTGTCCTTTTTCTTGGCAAAAAGCAGACCACCTTTCGGGATGGCCAGGCTGGTGCCTCATTGTGTATTTGCGTGTCTGTGACAAAGAGAGAGGGGAGCGACGCGTTCGTCACCATGGTCAGAAGGCATTGACCGACCGTTCTCGACCTCTCGTATCGATCGATCACATCGACAAACGCTTGCTATAGCTGCAGTATTGAGTGTACTACTAGTAGCTAGCTGCACGCTTACACCGGCACGACACGATCGCCCGACCGTTCTTGTAACCAGAAATCGCGTTCTTTAACCAAAGGTGAAGCTTCGATCGCGTTATTTCATGTGACACATGTACACATGCAGGGTCAGTGACCGAACTTTCTCTTTTTCACGTGCGCGCTTTTAAAACCGTAAAATTATATATATATTTTTTTAAAAAATTATATAGGAAAATTGTTTTAAAAAATAATTAATCCTTTTCAAGTTTTTTTACAACTAATATTTAATTAACCATACATTAATCCATCGCTCCGTATTACGTGTGAAGGGGAGAGGTTTTTAACCCCTCAAAAAAAAGCAGCATGATAGCTCTGTTTCAGCTCAATCGATGTTAGTTTAAGGTGATGTCTTTTTTTCTAATAAAATGAACATTAAATAAGGCATGTAAAATAAGAAAACCATTAGCGCGTAATTAATTGAGTTTTAATTATTACAAACTTAAAAATAATTTTATTTGATATTTTAAAGAAAGTTTTTTTCACAAAACACATCCTTTAGCAATTTGAAAAAACATGCTAACAGAAATCAAGGTAAAATTAGTACTCCCTCTGGTTTCATAATTTTTCTAACTTTTTGGATGTTTTGGATAAGGGTAAGATCAAACAACTTTTATAACTTTGGCGACCAATAATTTCTAAAACATTTGGTTTGAAGGCACTAGAACAATATATATGGATTTATCTTACAAAGTACTGCAATTAAAATAAAAATTTATTTATTTATTGTATCCTACCTTACATAAAGTTGGTGTCCACTAATTTTTAAAGCTTAACATGTAGGTGTGTCAAATCATCACACACTAACAATAATTATCTAGAGTATTTTAAATATCATGCAAACATGACATATTACTTACAATTTTATTATATTTTAGAACTCAATATTCAAGCAATATTAAATCATTGTCTCCAAATCATTTTCACATTATTTAAACATATACATATATCATTTCTATAATGTATAAAATGCATTCAGCATCCACATATTTTGCAGCAAAGCACATGATATTAATTACTCCATCCTTCCTAAAATATAACAACTTTTATCACTCAAGATTTATCCCAAAATATAACAACTTCACCAGCATTCTCTTCCCAACCAATTATAATCCACCACTATTCACTTTTCTCACCTACCTCCAGTTCTTAACCAATCACAACATTTTCCTGATTAACTCCACCTACTTTCTTTAATAATCATATCCAACTCTAAAACTTCTTATATTTTGGGACATGTGTGGTAATATATTATAATAGGACGTGTGCTCTATATATCGCCGTCGGATCGAATCTCTGCCATCACAGAGAGAGGAGAAGATCAAGAGAGAAGATCGGTGCACCCTGAACATTATTTCACAAGGCTTTAGTGGAAAAAAAAATAGAGGCAATGGTAAAAGTGGGGAAAGTATCCGGTGCAATCTCCCCATTCAGTGCAATCATGCAATCTCCATATTCCACCGTTGGATCGAGAAATGGACGTCCGAGATTCGTCCACGTCACCATGAGTTAAAAATGAATGCGCATTTTTAACTCATGGTGACGTGGACGAATCTCGGACGTCCATTTCTCGATCCAACGGTGGAAGATGGAGATTACATGATTGCACTGAATGGGGAGATTGCACTGGATTCTTCCCCGGTAAAAGTGATATTTGAAGAGCGGTAAATAGTTGTTAAACGTTCCTGCGAATTGAAAGAGTTTCCGATTAAGGCGTTACCCTGGTCGGTTTTCCCAAAAATTAATAACGTTAACGGCACAGTTCTAGGCCCACATGTCATATCCTCAACAGATCTAAGCTTTGAGCATTTGACTATGCCTGCCGTGCTTGGAGAATCGTCAATCGTACGTGGAGGGGAGGAACGGTGATGACGGGTGAGGCCATTTCTAATGCAACGACTAGTATGGTATCTATAGAATTAAATAAATTGTCACTTAGGATAAAAAATGATGTGGCAAGTGAATAAATAAGAAAATATGAGACATGGTTTCTACACAACATTCAACACATTCCCGCAAAAAAAAAAACATTCAACATATCATGTGAGATAAGTAGCATTAAATTTAAGTATAGAATAGTGGTGTTTAATTGTATTAGAAGAGTAATGTCTAGTACTAGTTTTTTTTTTGATAATGTGGAGTTTATGAAAACTATATATAGTATCTTGGGATTGGGAATGGCCTGATGACGCGACTACACGACCGTTACAACTTGCAAGCAAGCGCAACGTGTAAATCAAGAATACTAAGCAAAATTTGCTACAAGACACGCGAAAATCGTGTAATTGGCTGTGAGACACAGCAAAAATGCGACACTGCCCACGAACACTATGAAAGTTGTGAAATTGGCTATAGGACACCGGGGACAATATTTTATATTTTCCGAACCAAAAGATGTCAGCGAAATTTCTAAAGACCAAATTGCCCCTGGGCGCCACACCTTGTAACCCGACTGGGTCTGGTCGAACCAGACCCATTCGGCATCGTGTCCATCTCCCCCACCCGATTTCCCCATTCCCTAACCCTAGTCGGTAGCGGTGGCGGCGGCGGCGACGGAGGCAGATTCGTTGCCGACGACGGCGGGGAGGACGGCCTAGTCGGCTTCGGTGGTTGCAGGGGGTCTTCGACGCTGGAAGCAGCAATGGTAGCGATGGATAGCTCGGCGTCATCTTCGGTGGTGCGGCGTCACACTGGTGAGTTGCCCTTGGAAAATGTCCATTGTGCGGGACACAGCTGGAGGCGCAAACTTCGAGGATTCCAAAGAATCCAAACAAGAATTTTGTGAAGTGCCCTGCTATTGAGTATGTGAGTGCCTATAAGCTACCTAGACTGTTGCTTGATTTTTGGTTGTTCAGACAGTTGATACCATGAAATTTTGCTTTGCAGACACCATACATATGCAATTTTTTTACGTGGGAATCTCAGTATGAGTAGTTTTTGCTCGATGGTCGCGCAGGAGTGGGACATCAGCCAGGGGCAGAACATAATGTTGAAGCAATGTCGCAAATGGGGATTGTGGGCTCAGAAATGAAGGGATTTGGAGCAGTGGGACGAATTTTAGTGTATCTTGGAGTTGTGCAAGCTTTATTGTACGTTGCTGTTGATATTGGTAGTTGTCATTAGCAAGTAATGTGTATTGTATTAGGCAGGCAAGCAAGCAGTTAGTATTTGGTAGCAATGTAACGTGGAATTTGTGAATGTAGTTTCCAATGGAATGCAATTCGAAATTACTCCCTCCATTTCGAAATATTTGACACCGTTGACTTTTTAGTAAATGTTTGACCGTTCGTCTTATTCAAAAACTTTTGTAAAATATGTAAAATTATATGCCTACATAAAAATATATTTAACAATGAATCAAATGATAGAAAAAGAATTAATAATTATTTAAATTTTTTACTTAGTTTAATTTTGATCAACTGGTTCTAGAATGCTGGTATGACTAATTAAGTAGCTGGGCCTTATGTGTTAGTGGTTGTATTTATGCTTCCTTGGGCGATGACATTGAAGTGACTGGATCATGTTATTACACGGGAAGTTATGCTTGAATATACTTATGTTAATGAAATATGGCGCCCCGTTCCTACATGGAGCTACCCGGTGCACCGGACACCATGGCTTGTCCATTTTCTACATTATTGGGCTATGTTAATTATTGGTTTTACTCATTAGTTAGCTATTAAGTACGTAATGGAACCTTGGTAATTAATACTCCCTCCGTTTCAAAATGTTTGACACCGTTGACTTTTTAGCACAGTTTTGACCGTTCGTCTTATTCAAAAAATTTGTTAAATATGTAAAACTATATGTGTACATGAACAATGAATCAAATGATATTGAAAAGAATAAATAATGACTTAAATTTTTTGAATAAGATGAATGGTCAAACACGTACTAAAAAGTCAACGGTGTCAAACATTTTGAAACGGAGGGAGTATTTGTTTTGGGTTCGCATCGAAGAGGATATTGACTTGTATCGGGGTGGATCAATATGAATTTGTGTTTACTCTGTTTCTTGATGTTAGTGGCTACCGTGATCGAGCATCAACCTTTATTTTAGAATTTTCAAAG
This sequence comes from Oryza longistaminata, assembly GCA_009805545.1. NCBI lineage: Eukaryota > Viridiplantae > Streptophyta > Magnoliopsida > Poales > Poaceae > Oryza > Oryza longistaminata. Next base: position 651,003 of record CM020188.1, on the reverse strand, counting down.
AACTGAAAAAACATGAGGATATCATTGCATTATGAAGGAATGTGTTTACTAAGCATGTGCACGACCACAGTTTTTACCATGGATGTCTATCATTGCATATTGTGTGATGTCTTGATGTAAAACTCGAGAAGCACCCGTCTGTCTCACATCAATTTGGATAATTTTCATTCATGTTCTGTACAAAATTGTGTTATATATGCTCGTGTTGCGAATCATTGTTAACCAATGTGCTCGCTTCCGTGAAATTCAAAGTTGTATCCATCAGAGTCAGAAAATAATCAACTCGGTCGCTGTTGCCAATGACCAGAACAACTTTCAGAATCTGGCTTGAACTCGGATCAGAATTGTAACATGTATTTCTCTTGTTTTTTAGGATGTGGACATAAATCCGCTCTCATATCTATGAATGGATATACACAGCAACGTATTTCTCTTGTGTACTCGTAACTCGTTGAATATATTGGCATATATTATGGTAGCCTTTGATGGCATGCACTGAAGGTACATGCATCTTGATAGGATCAGTGTTTAGTGTAGCAAAAGTAAACACACACCTAACAAAAGGGCTTGTGCAGATGAAAGTACAAGTGAAATCACAAAACCACCACCAAATTATTCTCATATACATTAGCCACCGACAATAATAAACAGGGCTGTAAAGTAACCCGGTAAACAATCTACGAGGAAACATCAAACATATGTATATATACTCCATTCTGACCAAAATATAAGCATTTTTAGATTCTGATACGTCTCCGAAATGCTACTTTGACCAACAATATCTATAAAAATAAGATTTTTAAATAAAATGAGTTACATATTATGATAGGTTGTTTAATGTTCAAATATCAATTTTACATGATTTATATTTTTGCTATTAATAATCAAAGTTAAAAATGTGTTAACTTGTCATTATGCTTAAAAATGTTTATATTTTTGAACGGAGGGAGTACTGAATATTTATCGTGGTATCTACTCCGCTAGGATGATCCTTGGCCAACACGTCATGCTTTGTTCAAGTCCCTGCCAGGGAACCATTGGTTAGTGGTACCTGCACCAGCAAATGAACAAGCTAAACGCAAGAAGACTATATATATTTTTAGTGCTCAGTATTGACGATAAAACTTGGCACGAGCATTAAATTCAAAATAAATTTATTTTTGAACTTAGGAAAGAATCGTAGCCGCTGTGTAAAGATCGGCAAGACCACTATTCATGTTACGTCCTATTGGATATTAGATGATCTTAATTGTGCTTTATTGGCCGGTCGATCAGAGACAAATGTTAATTTGGCCGACGACTATCGAAAATTGGTTATATTTTCTCTTGCTTGGGCCAGGTTCTTAAGTCTAATAGAATATGAAAACGGCTCTATTTCTGTAAGACTAGCTCCTCCTTCCTTCGGACTCCCTAAACTTGCATGGATGTGTCATTGTATCCCTAAACTCTCAGAATATTTTTGGGTCCTCAAACTTGTCATGTGTATCATATAGGTCCAAACGGATTCCAACCTGCTCCATGAGATAACGTGGCATGCCATAGTAACGCTTACATATCAGTGAGATCACATGTCAGTCATATAGGAGATAATAAATTTAAAAAGAGAGGGGAGCGGGGGGAGGGATAAAATGATGTTTTTAATTTGAAAAAATAAATGAAAAAAGAGAGGAGGAAAAATTAATTCTTAATTTTTTCTATATGTGCTGCGCATATGTGTTCTACTGACACGTAGGCGCCATCATGACATGCCACGTGTAGCACATGGAGCGGGTTGAAACCCGTTTGGATCTATATGACACCCGAGACAAGTTGAGGGATTCAAAAAATTATTTTCGAAAGTTAAAAGGACCTCGGTGATACACCACCACATAATTTTAGAGACACCTCGTGCACTTTCCTCTGATTTAAATGAGACATCACAATCAACATTGGTCAATCTATCATTACCTTCTGTTTAGATGTAGTCCAATAATGTACTAGATCTTTCATCAGTTTTGTTGGTTTACGCTGATTCTGTGTATCCGTACTACGAGACTTGGTCAAAAGTTGAAACCTTACTGGATTTTATTCCTAAACATCAAAAATCAAGTTTAGTTTTTTCCTCTAGTTCAAGGGGCTTACTTATAATCAAAGGTTTTACGCTTCAAGAAAAAATAATCGAGGGTTTATAGTGGTTTAGGGCGTTTAACGCAGATCAAATCAGTGTAAAAACCCGAGAAAAAATCAGACGTGTGCACCACCATCTATCCACCGTCCAAACCAGATCCAACGGCCCAACTCCGATCCCCTCCTCCTTCCTCCCTCCCCCCCACCGTGTGCGCGCAACTGCGCAAGGGCGCACAAGCCCTCTCCTCCCTCCTCCCCCCTCCTCGCGGAGCTCCTCCGCCGTCTCCGCCGCCCCGCCTCCCTCCGCTGGCGGCGCTGCTCCCGCGCCCGTTCCAGCTCGCCCGCTCTAGCTTCGCGACCTAGGGCTTGCCTCCCCCAAGTGAAGGCAGCACCGCCGCGGCCGCGTGGAGGGGAGGGTAGGAGGGGGCGCGCGGAGGCGGAGGGGATCTTCGGGGGTGGGGAGGGGCGGCGTTGGTGTTGGGTTGGGGTGGAGCGGAATCCTGTGCTGGAGTGGATTGATGGAGGAGAGGAGGAGATTGGGAGGGGGGACGAGCGGTGCGAACTAGATAAGTGGTTCGGAATCGGACCTCCTCCTCGCTGAGCGTGGACGCAAGTTCTACAAGTTCCTCGATCTCACCACGCGACGGCAACCGCGAGATTGGCTCCGGATAAGGTATTACTCGTTCTTTCTCCTCCCTCCGCCACCGGCGTGGCGAAGATTGGAGACGCAGCTCGAATTAATAGCATAGTTTTTTTTTTTTTCCGAAGAAAGCCAAAATTAGCTGAACCCAGATGCACCCACATTAGGTGTTTGATACCATGGCTGCTGCCGCGGAGCCACCCATGGTGGAGCAAGTGATCACCGAGTTTTTCGCCAAGAGCCTCCACATCATACTGGAGTCCGCGCTCTCCGTTACGAGTCGTCGCGCAACTCACGCGGCCCTCTCCGCCGTCCTCGCCGCTCTCCGGGAGCCAGCCGCGTGATCGGTGGTTCAAACCTTGCACTCCGGGACTGCCCGGCTGCGCTCGGGAACTTTGACACTGTGGCGGCAGAGCAACCTTGAGCCGTTGGTCATTGACATTGTCCTCTTATGCGGACAGCACCAGCAACACAAGCTGCTGGGAGTGGAAGATAATAAGAGAGGTGCGGTGATACAGTATGAAGCTCGCAAGTCTGGCGCGTTGCGCAATGGTAATGGCAGCAAGAACAATGGCAGGAAGGTCTAGGAACAGCTCGGCTGAGGATCATAGCTTGTACAGGCTACCTACCAGGATCGACAGTGTTACTCCGGTCATTGCATCTGCTCGTCAGGCTCTTGCCAGCATTACAGTCTCTTCAGGGAACTGAACTCATCTGGGAGAATCCGTCCTCTCAACCTGTCACACAAGATATCTTCATTTGTTGAGCCATTCACCCGGGCAGAGGATGCAGAGATGAAACACTATGCATTTGCCTCCAATTGAAACTCTGTTTGGCGATTGAGCTTGTCAGTTTCTTATGTGCCAGTGTTGGAGTGGTGGGCAAGCTTCAGACCTACATCACCAATGCCACCAGAGATCATAACCGGATTACGTTGGGAGCCCACAACTGACTTTCTAAAGAAAATTCAATTCCCTCCCTTCAGCTGCATTGCACCTGCATGTGCTGCAATGACCAGGAGCACAGTTGGAGTATTGAGCATGGAGCTGGAACGTCAGCGTCACCATCTCCTTCTCCCACTAAGGCACAATCCCGTGGAAGCCCACAGCTAGGCGTTCCTCTGCATGGTTCTCTAAAAACATTGCCTCACATCCACCAAAATGCATCATCTCCGCTCTGGGCAGAAGAAAATATACACCATTTGAAGAATTACTATCCATCACCACCATTGTCACCATCACCATCCAATCCCCTTCAGCTAACTACCCTAAAAAACCCTTTGTTTCGATATGAGAGTGCACCAGTTACTATTCCCACATTGAAGTCAGGCGCGAGGAGGAGGTAGCGCGGTTGCCTCCTTCTCCATGTTCAAAGGGTAAGCACCAGTTCTTCATCTCACAATGACAACCTGGCACATTCCCTAATCATAACTTCAAATGTAAGGAAGGATCTTAGTCAGTTGGGTGAATTGAAAAGGACATGGCCTGCAAAAGGTAATTGATATCTGTTATTTGTTCAAGCAACATGTGAAAATTTGCAATGAGCCAATAACAATAATTTTATTATGAGATTCCTACCCTAGGATAATTGGATCGAGATTTTTGGCTGATGATTTCTTGTTCTCTTTTCTGCCTAGGTATTATCTTACAGTAAATATGATTTGGGATTACTTTCATGGACTGAAATTGACTCGGACATCAAGTAAACTTTTTATTATGGATGAACTGGATGAACATGAATTGGTTTTTTGCATGGGAAGATAGAGACACCATAATTGATCAGCTTAACAGGTATTCTTTCATAGTCACCTAATTGAAATAGTATGTAGTTTGTGAGAGGCCTGACACCTGAGTATTTCCAGAATGATGCCCTTAATATGCACATGCTCCAAGAAAGGGTTATTTTTTTTCAGGCAATGCAGAAATAGATGTTTATGTAGTTTTCTTCAAATTAAAGACGGTTATGCTATATTTTGTAATGCTCATTAAGGCCTGTGAACATATTGTTGCATTTGATTATAGTTAAAAATTTGTTCATTAATTCAAAGTGAGCTCTTCTTAATGAGAACTGAAGAGGCACTATGCTTGCTTCAGATTCTAGATTAGATGCTCAATAGTCACTAAATTTCTTGTCTCAATTTACCTGAACCAGAAAAAAATCTATTCTCGTACTAATTGGCAATTAATGTTTCTTCCTTTAGTGTTACTCTTGAACTGCTATTCATTAAATTTATGTTATTCCTTAGTTCTTATTTCCGACATTGCCTTAATTATCTATTTTTCCTGTTCACGGGTATGTTCTGGTGACTAATGAGAATAGTAATTTACATTGAAAAAGTAATATAAGAATATTGAATTGCATTACAGGCTAGATTTCAATGTACAGTGCAAACTATGAACTGGAACCCAAACCAGAGTTGGTTTTTTTAGGAAAGATAATTGAAGAAATAATACATCAATTTTAATATTTAGGCATGGAACTGAGATGATTTTGAAGATATAAATCAAATATTCAAAATGGAGGTCAGTTGTCTTTAAATCCTCTACTTGTTTCCTGCATCTAACTTATTTCAGCTTACGGTCTTAATTCTACTAAACTGATATAGCTTCAACTGAGGAGCTGACAATCTCTAGCCTGTTACTTTATAATGTCACTGCCAAAATTATCCTTTTATCATGTAATAATTTATCTTAGCCCACCCTCCATTTACCCTGTACAGGACAATCTGTGTCTATTAACTACTTTTAGCTTTTTTTTATTAACTATTTATCTACAATGTTCCAGAAATTGCAACTTATTCTAACTCAACAATTTTCTAAAACAGGTCATGCATAAGCTTACCTCTTGAACCAGATACTTCAATATTCCTGTGCTAGCCTACTAATGTTAGGAATAAATTTATCAAAATTACATATTTGATTGTATCCCATTATATCCAGCTATTATTTAAGGCTTAGCAATGGGAGCAAGATGGTGTTTTATTTTTTAAAGAAGAGCATAATGGCCAGTGCATGCTTCAAAGAAATTTGTAGTGAAAGAGTCTATATTGTGGATTTACTGCTTTGTCTGATTTTTCAATTACCTTTTTGGGGTCATATAAGTCTTCGTATAAAGCAAAACTGGAACCTCCTCAATTTCCAAGGCTGATATCTCAGACAGCGGAGGAACAGAAGAACCAAGATGCTGGTGGCTCGTCCACAGGTCCTCCAGCTGCAGCCATTCGTGCTCTTGTGCATCTGCTGAAGACTGCACCAAGCCCTCAGGGAAGGTCTACAGTCAGATGCAGCTGCTGTGGTTCCTCAAGAACCTTCGTCAGTTCAGAAGGTCGTGACTGAGGGAACATGGGCAGCATCGCATCAAGTTCTACACCGGTGACGGCAACTGACGCCCTTGAGGAGCTGAGAAAATACAGGGAGGTTAAAGAATCGATACTGAATCGCGCGGCAAAACACAGCGGTCAGCGACACCAATCTAGGGAGAGAAGCTCACAGATGGAGAACCTTAGCATATATAGTATGATGACGAAAGTTTTCGTTTTGTATATATTATATATGTAGCGCTCGTTAGCTGACTATCTTATACCTTAAGCAAGCTAGTAGCTACTAGGAGTTGTACCAACTCTATATATGTTTACGGGATGACATATATATCCATCCATGCAGCTGCTCTGAGATGATCTGAGGCTGTGGGATTTTGTAAAGCTGAAATGATTATCTGCAGCGCATGCAGGCAGTGAGATGCAATCAAATGGTTCAGTTCAACCATTTTGGTTCAGTAGAATTTCGATGTTTCCATTCTGGTACAGGTCTGACCTTTCCTTTTTTTTTCTGGCAAGAAATGAGATTATGGTGTGGAACAGTGGAAAATGTTGAATTTGCAATATTCCTCTGTTTATTGGGGAGCATTCAGATCCATGGACAAAACTTGGAACCAGTTCATATCTGGTCTTCTTATGCAGAAGCAATTTATATCTGTGAAATGCAAGAAACACATGTTGCATCACTAATCGGCAAGTCTCACCATGTTTAGCCGAAGTGTTTTTTTTTTTTTAACCGTGTCTCTATGCATTTGGATAATTTTACATCATGTCAAATTAATCATTGATTCAGCTTCATCAAATCGCCATGTGTTCTGAAAGAGCTCATGACGGCATAGGTGGCGGGCATGGCCAGCAACCCTCCGACACGGCCTAAGCCCGGCTCGGCCACCGGGACCCCCAGCCGCGGCCCCTGCGCGCGAACGCCGCCAGCGCGAGGCTCGCCGTCGCGACGACCACCACCACCCTCACCCTGAGCCGGCGACGAGCCACGCCGCCGAGCAGCGGGAGCGCGGCGCCGGCGGCGAAGGACAGCGCCGACGCGCCGGGCCTGGCCGGGGCGCGACACCGCCACCGCCGCCGCCGCTTGCAGTCCCGGCCAGCCGGAGCCGGGCGGCGGCGGCGTTCGAGGTCGGCCGAGCTCGACGTCGAGCTGCGTGTGGACGGAGACGTACTCGCCGATGGCCATGCTGGCAGGCGCCGGCGACGAGGCCGGCCAGCCCGGACAGAGGACGGCGCGCGCGTCGCGGGGCGCGCCGCGCCGATGCCGAGCATGGCAGCGCCGCGGTGGAGACGAGGGCCGTTCGCTGGCGCCCAGCACCGCGGCGCGCAGCCACTCGGGTGCGCTGCCGCCGCCGCCGCCGCGTCGGTGGCTTCCTCTCCTCCTTGGCCTCCGGTGCGGCGGCGGAGGGGCCTAGTACGGTCAGCTTGGCGTCGCCGTTGGTGGCCGCCATGGTCGAGCTCGTCGAGGAGAAGAGCAGAGTGAGATGCTGAGAGAGAGACGCGCGCCAAGTCGAGGGAGCGCGTGGAGAACACGAGCGCCCTACACTACACATCTCAGGTGATTTCTGCGGCTATATATATATACACAAACAGTCAAACAAAGATGGAAGCTTAACAAGTGGATACCTTTTGTCGTTGTTTCTTACTCCCTCTCTTCTAAATTAAACAAATGTAAAATGCGGTGTCTGAATTAAACAAATGTAATATGTGTGTAATATGTGAGGTAACATGCTCAACTAGTTAGATTCCTAGTAGTGGAACTAGCATTTTACGCTAGCATTTTTTCAATGTAGACGACGTCTCTATCAACACGAGACGCGTCGTGATAACTTCGTCAATTTAAATATATGTCGGCCAGTTTTTGGGAGCGTGCTCATAGAAGTAAATGTGCATGTGTGTATTTATCGGGGTGAAAGTGCACACGTTGAAGCGCCTTGTTTTTTGTACTGGGGTTCTAAAAAAAAAATTATATGATCTACCCAGATTTATAGATTTGTAATACTAGATGTATTGTTATATTCTATATTATTAGGTTTGTTTATTCGTAACTAATAGAACTCATCAGAAGGGGTGTGATTTGTCAATGATGCTCCCTAGGAAGCTGAGAAGGGGACACAGGCTGCTTAGTGCTTGCCACCAGGTTGGTAAGATCATATCCTATTATTATGTTTAAAAAAGATAATACTCGCTCCATTTCAAAATATATAAGGCATAACCACTCTTAACCTAAAGGACTAAGAAAATAATTATTATCATCTTTAGTTTGGATCATCCTAATAAATACAATGCATGCATCGAATAGAATTAGAGAACATAAGAGTAATGATTAAAAAATAATTAATTTAATAGAAAAAGGGTCATAGTTAATTGCCTATATGCATGCATGCCTTATATTATGGAACATCTAAAAAAAAGTGGTTGTGCCTTATTATTAGTGGAATGGGGGGAGTAAAATAATAATCAACATCTTGTGTGTTACACTTCTGTATTCTTTCCTTTTTTACACATCGAGATAGCCAATAGACAGCCATTATCAAAACTACAGTGATGTAAACACCTATGTAGGATGCAGTAATGTGTTAGTCGATTAAGAATTTTTAAGATGATCCCAAATGTATAAGAGGGAGCATTTTACAAGTACAACAGATTAAGTAGCAGGTTTACAGGTCAGCTACAAGCATATTAATCTATTTCATGGCCCTCAAATTTCGAATTAGCCATCGCATTCGATGTCACAACGATATGAAACAACACACCAATGAATTATATATATATGCAACTGCTAAAAAATATGCATGACGCTAATTTTCTAAAAGATATGCATGACGTTTACTCACTAAATATAGTATTATATGCTCCGTTCTGAGCAAGGACAACGGCGATTCTCATCCAAAAGTTTCACAAATCCAACAAGCAACCCGCAAGCTAAAACATGCAGGTCATTCCAATTTCCTCTATGTAAGAAAAAAAGCCTAAGAAGTTAGCAAGAACGAGAAAATCGGATCCACATTAGCCATTCTTTACTTGCATGGTTTAGTCTTGCATTCTTTACGCAAATCGTGTAAAATCAGTCCTAAACTGAATTTCAATAATCACTTATCAGATTCAAGTAAATGGAGCAATCTCAGCATGTAAAGTTAATAAGCCCCACCATTCTCTTTGTATTTGTTATAGCCAGAAACAATTAAATGGAAGAACAAAGGGGCAAAAGAAACGAGGAATAATGTAATTTTTTAACCCAGATATCCTTACCACTTAAAACTACTCCACATCCAAACCAGCAAAAAAAGAAGAAGCAGATGTACAGGTACACAGTTACACTAGTATCTGGAACAAGTTACAGGTTTACTGTGATTGTTATGCATTTTTTTTTTAAAACCCACGGGGTGTATTTGTATTAAGTAGGGGAACACTGTACAATAGCCCTAAAGTGAAGAGAGGATTCACAAATTGTTATGCATATAGATGACTCTTTACTACATCCCAATCGATCATTGACACATCCGAATTTCTGATCAATCGACCAGGAAATTGGAGGGCAGTAGTCCTTCAACAGATCATGAATATGAACTAAGTAATACTAAACTGCCAGGGATTCTTCTCCTTCTGAACGCAATGCGCAACAGGCGGGCTTTGGCTGCAAAAGATCTGTAAAGCTGTGTAGATGCAGAATGGCCGTGATTTGAAGATCTCTCCATACAGCCATTCAAACCCAAATCAACAAGGAATTTTGCCTTCAAGCTCTACTCCTGCTGGTGTTAATCTCGGAATATCACTCTGGAAATGGCCAGCCTCCCTAGAGTCATACAACATACAACCTCGATAATTCATGAAACGACCACTTCAGCTGTATGAGAAGGTGGTTTCTTCTTCAGGAGGGTGCTCTCGAATGATGATAAGCGAACATTCTAGTGACATCCTCCTTAAGCTCATAGAACCCACTCCAGATTTCACACTTGATTACCAACTTAGTGATGTTGGCAAGTATGTTGCACCAAGGAATGATCCTTGTAGTTCAGTGCCCCAATTGGCATTCCTAGATATAGGCCAGCTTTGGACATTGATCGTCAGAGGTTCATGCTTCCAAAAGAAAGTGGACTTGAAGTTAGTACCAGTCATTTCGGTGTGATAATCTATTCAAGTCTGATTGCTGGTTGTGTGTCCCCAACTTGGGCAACTCATCTGTTTTCCTATATTATTAATGACCTTTATCTGCCACTCTTATTAGCTGCCTTCTTCATAGACTGTATTCGAAAGGATTCTCATGCTTCAAACGGCATTCGACATCCCAAACTGCAACATCAACTATTGCACCAAGTATTTCGGTGAAGGGCATTAATGAAATGTTTCCAAGATCATCACCATGGAAGCAAAAACAATATTCAGAAAAGCGAACACGAACCCGTACATGCTTGACAAGCATGATGGACAAGGTGTCTCTTTCAATTTCCTGTAGGCCCAATGATAGGAGAAGGACAGCAGGTTTCTGATCAATCATGTTAGTATAAAGTCATAGTACCCTTGCTCATTTCTCGACATTTGGTGACCAAAAACATGTCTTCTTTTCCATATGAACAGATATGTGCAATAGGGTGCTGAGGAAGACGAGGCGCAACTGGTTAGCAGTCATTAAACAAGCTCGCCATCCACATATCACCAATTTTTGGTCTCCATAACTTCCAATAACATTCTTAAAGCACAGGTGTGCTCTCTGTACCGATGAATAACATGGATGTATGCTTCCTCTTTGTGCAGGTACTGAAAACGAGGCGCTTGCGGGACTGACTGGTGACTTCATCTACACCCTCCTCTTCAACAGACGGAACTGGAAGGAGTCAAGAAATAATACCCCAAGAAACAGACCTTCCATGAGATCCTTGAGTTAAGGCATCATCTCCTCTGTTAATCCTGATTGTACGTGCCTCCGCCTCCTCAACTATGGTTGTAGATTCCTTAGCGAGGAACCTCTTCAGCCTGCTCCCAGGTCCGTGCTCTTGTTGTTGCGTGATGCCATGCCTATCTCAAGATTTATGGACCAGGTAGGAGGATGAACCGGCGTCACAAGATCACTTGCCAACTGCAAGAGCGATGAGCATGTCCATTGTGAGCCTAACCCTGGAGGAAATAAGTTCGTTGTAAGCATAGAACGTTTGTTACGAAATACTATATTAAGGTGTTAGGAAGTTGGAAAGTCAAGGCAAGGCCAGCTGCTGGACTACCGCATGAAAGTGATTGAAATTAGTTAGGCCACTATTTAACAGTCGTTGTAAGCTCTTAGATGTGTTAATGTACCCTTCCTTTCTTTCATGAAATTGGTGTGACGAATCTTTCGGCCGACCCGGCAAGAAATATATAATAGATATATTGGTCATGAATTGTCATATAAGAGGACACATACATCAGAAGCATAAAGTACTTCCTCCGTTTCATGATGTAAGACTTCTAGCATTGACTCAAAATCATACACTATATATGTTAATGAATCTAAACACATTACATGTCTAGATTCGAATTAACATCTAACTATGAAGTGTGCAGTAATGCTAGAGAAGTCAGCGTTACATTGTGAAACGGAGGGGAGTAGTTTCTTTCAAAAAGTATACGTAATGTTCATAGTACAATAGCAATAGTGGACTGCTGAATCCTTACATGTCAGACTAGTAAGAGCAATACATGCATTATTTTTTCTCTTCTTCTTTTTTTTTTAAACAAACAAGTAACAGCTAGTTATCTTACAGTAGCTACTCATGCTCTTGCTTTCACTGAACTGTATCTGGAATAACTACAGTAAGGTGGATAATTGCGTGAAAGGCTACATACAGCACTATATACTAGAAAGCTATCAAGCCACTAATTTGCTTCCCTATCTTTTTGTTACCCAAAAACATTTTTTTTTTCTCATAGCTTATTGTTCTGGACCATAAAACAAGAGGCGTTTTGAGGAATGATCTTCATGTACAACCTCCTCACCAAACAGTCGGCAACTTTGACGTGCCAAAAAATACAAAACAATTGCATCCCGAATATTTTTGATAAAAAAACAAATAAACAGTATATTTTCAAATTTCTTTCGCGTAACCAGACCCTCTAAACGGCCTCTTCTTTGGGCTGGGATGGGCCACTGGGCTTGTTTAACCGCCTCCTTAATTAAACACCGTCGATGAAACAGCGCCGCCCCCAGCTACTTCCTCCCCGTCGCCGTCGCCGCCGCATATCGCCATCCAAACCCTAATCCGAGCAGGGCAGGCCGACCCCGACATGGGAGTCGACGACGATATGAGCCTAGCGGATGACACACCCACCGACATGGACATCGACGGCGTCGAAGAAGACGTCGTCCGCAAGACAGTTGACGCTGAAACCCCCGCCATGGAGATCCTCGGAGACATCGCCGGAGAGGAGGAGGAGAAGAACCTATCAACCGATAGCGAGAAACCAGCTCCCGCTCTCTCCCGGAGGGAGCGGATAGCCCTCCTCCCTCCCAACCACCCCTACCACTACACCTGCGGCCTTCCAAACTTCGTCTTCTTCGCCATGGCCATGGTTTCCTTCCTCTACGCGGTGATCATCCCATTTCTGCTGTGGCGTGCCGCCGCCGACAAGCCAACATCGCTCATCTGGACATGGTCGATTCTCGCGTGCTCGTACGGGATGCTCTGGATCATCTCCCTGTCAGAGACGCTAGGTGCAATCCTTGTCTTCTTCCGTGTTTCCTATGTCGCCCTTGTCGCCGCCGCCTGCACGCAGCTGGTTGGCCCGATCACCGGCGTCTCGGTCGCCTACCTCGACACCTTCTACGTCGCCGGGATGGTCGGCTACGCCGTCGCGGAGTACCGGATGCGCCGTGGCATCGAGGAGTGTCCCAGTGCTGTTGCTGCGATGCCTCCGTTGATCAGCCAAGAGCAGGAGCGCAACCGCGAGGTCAATGTGTTCTACGCCGCGTTCATGTTCGGCTTGGTGTCTCTGGTCACCGTCGGGCGGATGGCGTGGCTAGTCTTCTTCTCCAACGGCGGCGGCGGCGGCGGAAGGATCTCCTCCGTGCTCGAGGAGCTCTCGGTGGAGACATGCTTCGTCTCCTTCCAGTGGACTGCATTCGTGGCGCTCCCTCTGTCGCTGGTGTCCTTCAACGCCTTGTTCTGCTGGGTGCCCATTTGCTATGTCGCATGGCATGTTCTGGGCGCGATACTTGGCGCGCTCGTGGGATCAGTCGCCATTGAGGTGCTCTTCTTCTGGCTCGCTGCTGTCGCCATGGCTGGATTCTTCGGCTACTGTCTCGCTGTCCACGCACGCTGCAAAAGGTAATTAACACTCGTAATTTGTTCATCGCATGCAAGATGATTTTGATTTCTGTACACTCTCAACTTGTTCTTGGCAAGATGAATTTTACTTTCATGTACGTTCACAAAATTCACTAGTATGTACGAGCTGTTTGTGGCAAGCCCAATGTATTAAGTGCCATTTTGGTTTTTAGTAGCGTAGAGTTGTTCATATATTTGGTTATTACAAGCTATCAATTAGGTGCCAAATTCATGTAGGGTAATAAAAATGTTTTGGATGGTTACAAAATTTAACTTGGACATATATAGCCAATGATTTGGCTGGAACAAAAACATGTATATATAGTTTATCTGGAAACCGATGCGGCAATGGTAAAACAAGCAGCGATTTCTACAGATTATGATCTCTTCATCTGTGGCTGCTTAGCACTGGAACTGAAACATTTGTTGGCGTCAAACTTTATCGATTTTCAAGTTATTAGCCATATGCCAAGAGAATGTAATAGAGTTACCCATGTGTTAGCTCAGCTTAATTGGGTCTGTTTTCTCGGTGCAGTCTGAACGTGTACTACTGGTTGATAGTCGAGTTTGTATCAATCGTTGGGTTTCGTTGCCGAGAATATCTTGGATCATGAGTAATTAATTTTCCGGTTTAAAAGAAAGTCATTTGGCAGCTCACATTTTGATATAAAATCAAAACGCCCCTAATTTAAGCATTAAACCAATCTAGTTGTGATCTCCTATGGAGTTAATTACTATGTGAATAAATAATGTAGATTGCATTCTTTTTGTTCTTTGAAACATTGATATAATGCTCTCTACCATCAAAACAGGAATCAGAAGACACCAGCCTAGAGCATGTCGCCGTGGGAGCATGAGAGGAGACAAGCCAGGCTTACAACACTAGTACCAGTACTCTTAATCGGAGTTCAGACTAGCTTCATCCTGATGAGTTGGCATATGTCCCAAACTTAGCTTATTATAGCCTTAAATTCCAGTACCTGTCATATTCTGCAAGTATGATCTGAAGTTTGTTCATGCCTGCCTCAACAATACCTTTCAAATTCCTTGATAAGTGACTTGATTTGTGATCTGGCATCCCTCCTCTTCCTCACGGTACAGTGCATTCTTGTGAACTGGTGATAGAATTGAGGAGCTGTGATGTCTAATGGACTCCTTGTGAACTGGTGATAGAATGCTGATGTTTAGTGGTTTCCTTTTAAACTAGTTAATTTTTGATCAACTGGTTCTAGAATGCTGGTATGACTAATTAAGTAGCTGGGCCTTATGTGTTAGTGTGTGTATTTATGCTTCCTTGCGTATGACATTGAAGTGACTGGATCATGTTATTACACGGGAAGTTATGCTTGAATATACTTATGTTAATGAAATATGGCGCCCCGTTCCTACATGGAGCTACCCGGTGCACCGGACACCATGTAGCTTGTCCATTTCTACATGTATTGGGCTATGTTAATTATGGTTTTACTCATTAGTTAGCTTATTAAGTACGTAATGGAACCTTGGTAATTAATACTCCCTCCGTTTCAAAATGTTTGACACCGTTGACTTTTTAGCACATGTTTGACCGTTCGTCTTATCCAAAAAAATTGTGAAATATGTAAAACTATATGTGTACATGAACAATGAATCAAATGATATGAAAAGAATAAATAATTACTTAAATTTTTTTAATAAGACGAATGGTCAAACACGTACTAAAAAGTCAACGGTGTCAAACATTTTGAAACGGAGGGAGTATTTGTTTTGGGTTCGCTATCGAAGAGGATATTGACTTGTATCGGGTGGATCAATATGAATTTGTGTTGCTGATCTGTTTCTTGATGTTTAGTGGCTACCGTGATCGAGGCATCAACCTTTATTTTAGAATTTTCAAGAACTGAAAAACATGAGATATCATTGCATTATGAAGGAATGTGTTTACTAAGCATGTGCACGACCACAGTTTTTACCATGGATTTTTACCCTTTTTGTCTATCATGCATATTGTGTGATGTCTTGATGTAAACTCGAGAAGCACCCGTCTGTCTCACATCAATTTGGATAATAATTTTCATTCATGTTCTGTACAAATTGTGTTATATATGCTCGTGTTGCGAGTCATTGTTAACCAATGTGCTCGCTTCCGTGAAATTCAAAGTTGTATCCATCAGATTCAGAAAATAATCAACTCGGTCGCTGTTGCCAATGACCAGAACAACTTTCAGAATCTGGCTTGAACTTGGATCAGAATTGTAACATGTATTTCTCTTGTTTTTTAGATAATGGACATAAATCCGGCTTCTATATCTATGAATGTATATACACAGCAACGTATTTCTCTTGTTATACTCGTAACTCGTTGAATATATTGGCATATATATGGTAGGCTTTGATGGCATGCACTGAAGGTACATGCATCTTGATAGGATCAGTGTTTAGTGGTAGCAAAGGTAAACACACACCTAACAAATTAAAGGGCTTGTGCAGATGCAAGTACAAGTGAAATCACAAAACCAACACAAATTATTCTCATATATCATTAGCCACCGACAATAATAAACAGGGCTGTAAAGTAACCCGGTAACAATCTACGAGGAAACATCAAACATATGTATATATACTCCATTCGTACCAAAATATAAGCATTTTTATATTCTGATACGTCTCCGAAATACTACTTTGACCAACAATATCTATAAAAATAAGATTTTTAAATAAAATGAGTTACATATTATGACAGGTTGTTTAATGTTAAATATCAATTTTACATGATTTATATTTTTTTGCTATTAATAGTTAAAGTTGAAAATGTTTAACTTGTCATTATGTTAAAAATGTTTATATTTTGGAACGGAGGGAGAGGACTGAATATTATCGTGGTATCTACTCCGCTAGGATGATCCTTGGCAACACGTCATGCTTTGTTCAAGTCCCTGCCAGGGAACCATTGGTTAGTGGTACCTGCACCAGCAAATGAACAAGCTAAACGCAAGAAGACTATATATATTTTTAGCTCAGTATTGACGATAAAATTTGGCACGAGATTAAATTCAAAATAAATTTATTTTGAACTTAGGAAAGATCGTAGCCGCTGTGTAAAGATCGGCAAGACCACTATTCATGTTACGGTCCTATTGGATATTAGATGATCTAATTGTGCTTTATTGGCCGGTCTGATCAGAGACAAATGTTAATTTGGCCGACGACTATCGAAAATTGGTTATATTTTCTCTTGCTTGGGCCAGGTTTCTAAGTCTAATAGAATATGAAAACGGCTCTATTTCTGTAAGACTAGCTCCTCCTTCCTTCGTACTCCCTAAACTTGCATGGATGTGTTATTTATATTCCTAGACTCTCAAAATTTTTTTGAGTCCTCAAACTTGTCATGTGTATCATAAAGGTCCAAACGGATTCCAACCTGTTCCATGAGATAACGTGGCATGCCACAGTAACGCTTCATGTCAATGAGATTCACATGTCAGTCATATAGGAGATAATTAAATTTAAAAAGAGAGGGGAGCCGGGGGAGGGGAGAAAATGATGTTTTTAATTTTGAAAAAATAAATGAAAAAAGAGAGGAGAAAAAATATATTCTTAATTTTTTCTATATGTGATGGCATATGTGTTCTACTGACACGTAGGCGCCATCATGACATGCCACGTCAGCACATGGAGCGGGTTGAAACCCGTTTGGATCTATACGACACCCGAGACAAGTTGAGGGATTCAAAAATTCATTTCGAAAGTTAAAAGGACCTCGGTGACACACCCACATAATTTTAGAGACCACCTCGTGCACTTTCCTCTTGATTTAATTGAGACATCACATATCAACATTGATCAATCTATCATTACCTTCTGTTTAGATGTAGTCTAATAATGTACTAGATCTTTCATCAGTTTTGTCGGTTTACGCTGTATTCTGTATATCCGTACTACGAGACTTGGTCAAAAGTTGAAACCTTAACCGGATTTTATCCTAAACATCAAAAATCAAGTTTAGTTTTTTCCTCTAGTTCAAATGGGCTTACTTATAATCAAAGGTTTTACGCTTCAAGAAAAAAATAATCGAGGGTTTATAGTGGTTTAGGCGGTTTGAACTCCAAGATCAAATCAGTGTAAAAACCCGAGAAAAAGTCAGACGTGTGCACCACCCATCTATCCACCGTCCAAGCCAGATCCAACGGCCCACATCCGATCCCCTCCTCCTCCTCCTTCTGCCCCCCACCGTGTGCGCGCAACTGCGCAAGGGCGCACAAGCCCCTCTCCTTCCTTCCTCCTCCCCCCCTCTCGCCGGAGCTCCTCCGCCGTCTCCGCCGCCCCGCCCTCCTCCTCGCCGGCGGCGCTGCTCCCGCGCCCGTTCCAGCTCGCCCGCTCTAGCTTCGCGACCTAGGGCTTGCCCTCCCCCAAGTGAAGGGCAGCACCGCCGCGGCCGCGTGGAGGGAGGGAGGAGGGGGGCGCGCGGAGGCGGAGGGGATCTTCGGGGGGTGGAGGAGGGGCGGCGTTGGTGTTGGGTTGGGGTGGAGCGGAATCCTGTGCTGGAGTGGATTGATGGAGGAGAGGAGGAGATTGGGAGGGGGACGAGCGGTGCGAACTAGATAAGTGGTTCGGAATCGGATCCTCCTCCTCGCTGAGCGTGGGCGCAAGTCTACAAGTTCCTCGATCTCACCACGCGACGGCAACCGCGAGATTGGCTCCGGATAAGGTATTACTCGTTCTTCTTCTCCCTCCGCCACCGGCGTGGCGAAGATTGGAGACGCAGCTCCAATTAATAGCATATAGGAGTATATTTTTTTCCAAAGAAAGCAAAATTATCTGAACCCAGATGCACCCACATTAGGTGTTTGATACCATGGCTGCTGCCGCGGAGCCACCCATGGTGGAGCAAGTGATCACCGAGTTTTTCGCCAAGAGCCTCCACATCATACTGGAGTCGCGCTCTCCCTACAAGTCGTCGCGCAACTTCACGCGGCCCTCTCCGCCGTCCTCGCCGCTGTCCGGGAGCCAGCCACGTGACCGGTGGTTCAACCTTGCGCTCCGGGACTGCCCGGCTGCGCTCGAGAACTTTGACCTGTGGCGGCAGAGCAACCTCGAGCCGTTGGTCATTGACATTGTCCTCTTATGCCGGGACAGCACCAGCAACACAGCTGCTGGGAGTGGGAAGATTATAGAGAGGTGGGTGATACAGTATGAAGCTCGCAAGTCTGGCGGTGGCAATGGTAATGGCAGCAAGAACAATGGCAGGAAGTCTAGGAACAGCTCGGCTGAGGATCATAGCTTGTACAGGGCTACCTACCTGGGATCGACAGTGTTACTCCGGTCATTGCATCTGCTCGTCAGGCTCTTGCCAGCATACAGTCTCTTCAGGGAACTGAACTCATCTGGGAGAATCCGTCCTCTCAACCTGTCACACAAGATATCTTCATTTGTTGAGCCATTCACCCGGGCAGAGGATGCAGAGATGAAACACTATGCATTTGCTCCAATTGAAACTCTGTTTGGCCGATTGAGCTTGTCAGTTTCTTATGTGCCAGTGTTGGAGGTGGTGGCAGCTTCAGAACCTACATCACCAATGCCACCAGAGATCATAACGGATTACGTTGGGAGCCCCACAACTGACTTTCTAAAGAAATTCAATTCCCTCCCTTCAGCTGGCATTGCACCTGCATGTGCTGCAATGACCAGGAGGCACAGTTGGAGTATTGAGCACGGAGCTGGAACGTCAGCGTCGCCATCTCCTTCTCCCACTAAGGCACAATCCCGTGGAAGCCCACAGCTAGGCGTTCCTCTGCATGTTTCTCTAAAAACATGCTCACATCCACAAAATGCATCATCCTCTGGGCAGAAGAAATATACACCATTTGAAGAATGCTATCCATCACCACCATTGTCACCATCACCATCCCAATCCCCTTCAGCTAACTACCCTAAAAACCCTTTGTTCCGATATGAGAGTGCACCAGTTACTATTCCCACATTGAAGTCAGGCGGAGGAGGAGGTAGCGGGTTGCCTCCTTCTCCATGTTCGAAGGGTAAGCACCAGTTCTCATCTCACAATGACAACCTGGCACATTCCCCTGATCATAACTCAAATGTAAGGAAGGATCTAGTCAGGTTGGGTGAATTTGAAAAGGACATGGCCTTGCAAAAGGTAATTGACATCTGTTATTTGTTCAAGCAACATGTGAAATTTGCAATGAGCCAATAACAATAATTTTATTATGAGATTCCTACCCTAGGATAATTGGATCTGATTTTTGGCTGATGATTTTCTTGTTCTGCTTTCTGCCCTAGGTATTATCTTACAGTAAATATGATTTGGGATACTTTCATGGACTGAAATTGACTCGGACATCAAGTAAACTTTTTATTATGGATGAACTGGATGAACATGAATTGGTTTTTGCATGGGAAGATAGAGACACCATAATTGATCAGCTTAACAGGTATTCTTTCCTAGTCACCTAATTGAAATAGTATGTAGTTTGTGAGACTATGCCTGACACCTGAGTATTTCCAGAATGATGCCCTTAATATGCAGATGCTCCAAGAAAGGGTTATTTATTTTCAGGCAATGCAGAAATGTGTTCTATGTAGTTTTCTTCAAATTAAAGACGGTTATGCTATATTTTTGTAATGCTCATTAAGGCCTGTGAACCTTATTGTTGCATTTGATTATAGTTAAAAATTTGTTCATTAATTCAAAGTGAGCTCTTCTTAATGAGAACTGAAGAGGCACTATGCTTGCTTCAAGATTCTAGATTAGATGCTCAATAGTCACATAATTTCTTGTCTCAATGTTACCTGAACCAGAAAAAAAAAAGTCTATTTATCGTACTAATTGGCAATATAATGTTTCTTCCTTTATTGTACTCTTGAACTACTATTCATTAATTTATGTTATTCCTTAGTTTCTTATTTCTGACATTTGCTTAATTATCTATTTTTCCTGTTCACGTGTATGTTCTGGTGACTAATGAGAATAGTAATTTACATTGAAAAAGTAATATAAGAATATGAATTGCATTACCGGCTAGATTTCAATGTACAGTGCAAACTATGAACTGGAACCCAAACCAGAGTGGTTTTTTTAGGAAAGATAATTGATAGAAATATACATCAATTTTAATATTTAGGCATGGAACTGAGATGATTTTGTAGATATAAATTAAATATTCAAAATGAAGGTCAGTTGTCTTAAAATCCTCTACTTGTTTCCTGCACCTAACTTATTTGCAGCTTATGGTCTTAATTCTACTAAACTGATATAGCTTCAACTGAGGAGCTGACAATCTCTAGCCTGTTACTTTATAATGTCACTGCACAAATTATCCTTTTATCATGTAATAATTATCTTAGCCCACCCTCCATTTACCCTGTACAGGACAATCTGTGTCTATTAACTACTTTTAGCTTTTTTTATATAACTATTTATCTACAATGTTCCAGAAATTGCAACTTATTCTAACTCAACAATCTAAAACAGGTCATCATAGCTTACCTCTTGAACCAGATACTTCAATATTCCTGTGCTAGCCTACTAATGTTAGGAATAAATTTATCAAATTACATATTTGATTGTATCCCATTATATCCAGCTATTATAAGGCTTAGCAATGAGCAAGATGGTGTTTTCTTTTTTAAAGAAGAGCATAATGGCCAGTGCATGCTCAAAGAAATTTGGTAGTGAAAGAGTCTATATTGTGGATTTACTGCTTGTCTGATTTTTCAATTACCTTTTGGGGTCTATATAAGTCTTCGTATAAGCAAAACTGGAACCTCCTCAATTTTCCAGGGCTGATATCTCAGACAGGGAGGAACAGAAGAACCAAGATGCTGGTGGCTCGTCCACAAGGTCTCCAGCTGCAGCCATTGGTGCTCTTGTGCATCTGCTGAAGACTGCACCAAGCCTCAGAGAAGGCCTACAGTCAGATGCGGCTGCTGTGGTTCCTCAAGAACCTTCTTCAGTTCAAAAGGTCGTGACTGAGGAACATGGCAGCATCGCATCAAGTTCTACACCGGTGACGGCAACTGACGCCCTTGAGGAGCTGAAGAAATACAGGGAGGTTAAAGAATCGATACTGAGAGACGTGGCAAAACACAGGTCAGCGACACCAATCTAGGAGAGAAGCTCACAGATGGAGAACCTTAGCATATATAGTATGATGACGAAAGTTTTCGTTTTGTATATATTATATATGTAGCGCGCGTTAGCTGACTATCTATACCTTAAGCAAGCTAGTAGCTACTAGGATGTTACCAACTCTATATATGTTTACGGGATGACATATATATCCATCCATGCAGCTGCTCTGAGATGATCTGAGGCTGTGGGATTTTGTAAAGCTGAAATGATTATCTGCAGCGCATGCAGGCAGTGAGATGCAATCAAATGGTTCAGTTCAACCATGTTGGTTCAGTAGAATTTCGATGTTTCCATTCTGGTACAGTCTGACCTTTCCTTTTTTTTCTGGCAAGAAATGAGATTATGGTGTGGAACAGTGGAAAATGTATGAATTTGCGATCTTCCTCTGTTTATTGGGGAGCATTCAGATCCATGGACAAACTTGGTAACTAGTTCATATCTGGTCTTTTTATGCAGAAGCAATTTATATCTGTGAAATGCAAGAACACATATTGCATCACTAATCGGCAAGTCTCACCATGTTTAGCCGAAGCTTTTTTTTTTTTTTAAACCGTGTCTCTATGCATTTGGATAATTTTACATCATGTCAAATTAATCATTGATTCAGCTTCATCAAACGCCATGTGTTCTGAAGAGCTTCATGACGCCATAGGTGGCGGCCATGGCCAGCAACCCTCCGACCACGGCCCTAAGCCCGGCCCGGCCACCGGGAGCCCGGCCCAGCCGCGCCCCTGCCGCGCCGCCACGCCGCCAGCGCGAGGCTCGCCGTCGCGACGACCACCACCACCCTCACCCTGTAGCCGGCGACGAGCCACGCCGCGAGCAGCGGGAGCGCGGCGCCGGCGGCGAAGGACAGCGCCGACGCGGCCGCGGCCTGGCCGGGCGCGACACGCACGCCGCCGCCGCCGCTTGCAGTCCCAGGCCAGCCGGAGCCGGGCGGCGGGGCGTTCGAGGTCGGCGAGCTCGACGTCGAGCTGCGTGTGGACGGAGACGTACTCGCCGATGGCCATGCTGCAGGCGCCGGCGACGAGGCCGGCCAGCCCGGACAGGAGGACGGCGCGCGCGTCGGCGGGGCGCGCCGCGCCGATGCCGAGCATGAGCGCCGCGGTGGAGACGAGGCCGTCGCTGGCGCCCAGCACCGCGGCGCGCAGCCACTGGGTGTGCCTGCCGCCGCCGCCGCCGTCGTCGGTGGCTTCCTCTTCCTCCTTGGCCTCCGGCGCGGCGGTGGAGGCGCCTAGTACGGTCAGCTTGGCGTCGCCGTTGGTGGCCGCCATGGTCGAGCTCGTCGAGGAGAGAGCAGAGTGAGATGCTGAGAGAGAGACGCGCGCCAAGTCGAGGAGCGCGTGGAGAACACGAGGCCTACACTACACATCTCAGGTGATTTCTGCGGCTATATATATACAAACAAAGATAAAGCTTAACAAGTTGGATACCTTTTGTCGTTGTTTCTTACTCCCTCTCTTCTGAATTAAACAAATGTAAAATGCGGTGTCTGAATTAAACAAATGTAATATGTGGTGTAATATGTGAGGTAACATGCTCAACTAGTTAGATTCCTAGTAGTGGAACTAGCATTTTACGGCTAAGCGTTTTTTCAATGTTAGACGACGTCCCTGTCAACACGAGACGCTCGTGATAACTTCGTCAATTTTAATATATGTCGGTCCAGTCTTTGGGAGGTGCTTATAAAAGTAAGGTGTGCATGTGTGTATTTATCGGGGTGAGAGTACACACGTTGTGAGCGTCTATGTTTGTACTGGGTTTCTTAAAAAAATATATGATCTATCGAGATTTATAGATTTGTAATACTAAGATGTATGTTATATTCTAGTTTGTTTATTTCGTAGCTAATAGAACTCATCAGAAGGGTGTGATTTGTCAATGATGCTCCCTAGGAAGCTGAGAAGAGGACACAGGCTGCTAGTGCTTGCAACCAGGTTGGTAAGATCATATCCTATTATTATGTTTAAAAAGATAATAAATAATAATCAACATCTTGTGTGTTGTACACTTCTGTGGCTTTCCTTTTTTACACATCGAGATAGCCAATAGACAGCCATTATCAAAACTACAGCGATGTAAACACCTATGTAGGATGCAGTAATGTGGTTAGTCGATTAAGAATTTTTAAGATGATCCGAAATGTATAAGAGGAGCATTTTACAAGTACAACAGATTAAGTAGCAGGTTTACAGGTCAGCTACAAGCATATTAATCTATTTCATGGCCCTCAAATTTCGAATTAGCATCGCATTCGAGTTCACAACGATATGAAACAACACACCAATGAATATATATATATATATATATGTGCTAACTGTAAAAATATGCATGACGCTAATTTTCTAAAAAATATGCATGACGCTTACTCACTAAATTATAGTATTATATGCTCCGTTCTGAGCAAGACAACGGCGAATTCTCATCCAAAATTTTCACAAATCCAACAGCAACCCGCAAGCTAAACATGCAGGTCATTCCAATTTCCTCTATGTAAGAAAATAAGCCTAAGAAGTTAGCAAGAACGAGAAATCAGATCCAACATAGCCATTCTTTACTTGCATGGTTTAGTCTTGCATTCTTTACGCAATCGTGTAATCAGTCCTAAACTGAATTTCAATAATCACTTATCAGATTCAAGTAAATGGAGCAATCTCAGCATGTAAAGTTATAAGCCCACCATTCTCTTTGTATTTGTATAGCAAGAAACAATTAAATGGAAGAACAAAGGGGCAAAAGAAACGAGGAAATAATTGTAATTTTTTAACCCAGATATCCTTACCACCTTAAACTACTCACATCCAAACCAGCAAAAAAAAGAAGAAGCAGATGTACAGGTACACAGTACACTAGTATCTGGAACAAGTTACAGGTTACTGTGATTGTTATGCATTTTTTTTTTAAAACCCACGGGGTGTATTTGTATTAAAGTAGGGGGAAACACTGTACAATAGCCCTAGGAGATTACAAACTGTTATGCATATAGATTCTTTACCATCCCAATCGATCTGGACCATCCGAATTCTGATCAGATCGACCAGAAATTGGAGGGCATATGTCCTTCATACAAGATCATGATTGCTAAGTAATACTAACTGCCAGGGGATTCTTCTTCCTTCTGACAATGCGCCGGGGCTTTGGCTGCAAAAATGTAGCTGTGTAGTTGCAGAATGGCAGGATTTGAGATCTCCATACCAGCACATCAAACCCCAAATCACAAGGAATTTTGCCTTCTAGCTCTACTCCTGCTGGTGTTAATCTGGGAATATCACTCTGGAAATGGCCAGCCTCCCTAAGATCATACAACATACAACCTCGATAATTCTTACTCAGGGTTGCCAACATCTCTCTCGTTTTCTACGCACATGCTTTTCAAATTGCTAAATGGTGTATTTTTTAAAAAAAGTTTCTATACGAAAGTTGTTTTAAAAAAATCATATTAATCCATTTTGAAAAAATTAACTCGTTTTCTACGCGCATGCTTTTCAAATTGCTAAACGGTGTATTTTTTAAAAAAGTTTCTATACGAAAGTTGTTTAAAAAAATCATATTAATCCATTTTGAAAAAATTAACTAATACTTTAATTAACTACATGCTAATGGACTGCTCCGTTTTGGAGGGTAGTGTTCCCAACCATTAGGAAAGAACACAGGTATTCGCCTCAGTAACTGGACAAAAATTTCACTTAAAAAGGAGTAGCCGGTCAAAAAAGTTTGTGCATAATACTGGTGCAATTTGATTCATCCAACTGAACACGATGCACCATCACAAATTACACATGAACATAATATATGAATCCAACAAAAAAGACCATACATGAACATGGCATATACATGTTTCTAATACATGAGGCTACAGTTTTTTTAAGAAACCAATACATTTAAATTATAATAATAAATTTGGATTTAAATTATTCTGGTACATGTTACTGGATCCGCACCAGTTACTGCCGGTAATTTGAGCCTTGCTTTTAAGTAGCAACTGCAAGATGATCCTTCTTTCTGAAAATGCGTCGTGGCTTTGGCTTAAAAAAGGTAGCCATATAGTTGCAGAAAGGAGGGATATGAGATCTCCCTACCAGCACATCAAACTCCAAATCATAGCGACTCTTGCCATCTAGCTGCAGTCCTTCAAGTGTTAATCTGGGTATCTTACTTTGGAAATGGAATGCCTCCCTAAGATCATACACCATATAACCTCGAATACTCATGAACGCAACTTTTCTTGTATCAAAAGGATGTTTCTTCTCAAGAGAATTGCCTTCAGGACGGTGCTCCGCGAAGATGAACATCCGCTTTTGTGTCATCGCCCTTAAGCTCATCAGGAATTCACTCCAGATTTCAGCATTTGGATTAGCCCTTAGTATATGACCGAGTATGTTTGCACCAAGAAATGATCCCTGTAATTCTGTTGCCATTTGCATTCCTAGAGATGCCAGCTTTGGATGATCGTCAGGGTTCATGCTTCCGAAAGAAAGTGTCTTGAAATAGTACCAGTACATCTCTGGCGACAAGCGATTCAACCTAATTGGTGGTGCTGTTCCCCACTTGGCAATCTCATCCGTTCTTCCAATGATAATGACTTTACTGCCATTTCCAGCTGCCTTATTCATAGATGATCGAAAGATCTTCCATGCTTCCACATCGACATCCCAACTGAACTCAACTATGCACAAGTATTTCGTTGAAGGCACTAATGAAATGTTTCCAAGATCATCACCATGGAAGAAAACAATATTCAGGAAGCGATCACGCACCCGTTCATCTTGACAAGCATGATGGACAAGGGTTCTCTTCCCAATTCTGTGAGGCCCAATGATCGGAAGGATGGACAGATTCTGATCATCATTTAGTATGAAGTCAATTACTTGCTCTTTCTCAAGATATCGGCCAAACATGCACTTTTCCACGAACAGGTATGCGCTATAGGGTTGCTTAGGAAGACGAGGGCAGCTGGCCAGTAGGATAACAGCTTCCCTCATATCAGAAATTTTGATCTCCAAACTTTCGATAACATTCTTAAGTACATTTGAACTATTTGTACCTAGTGCTAACAATGGTGTACTCCTAGTGCAGGTACTGAAACGGAGGCGCTTGTGACTGGACTGGTGATCTTCATCAACACCATCTTCAATAGACTGGAACTTGAACATGTCAAGAACATAATAACCAAGAAACATACCTTCCATGAGCCCCTTGAGCTGGAGGATCATTCCTCGGTTTCTGATCTGTCGTGCCTCTGTCTCCTCAACTATGGTTTGGATCCTCAGGAGAACACTCTTTAGCCTCTCCACGTTGTCCTCTGTTGTGTGTTGCTTCCCATATTTCTGGACCAGGAAGGAGATGAAACGGCTGACAAGATCACTTGCAACTGCAGAAATGAGAGTGTCCATTGTGACCCAAAACCAGGATGAAATTACCTAAGCTGAAGTTTGTAAGGAAATGTATTATCCAGGTTCTTGTAAGTTAGAAAGTCAAGCAAGGCAGAGGCTGGAACTAATTAGGCACCAACAGATTAGCTGTGATAAAACTGATGAAAGAGACTGAAACTAATTAGGCACCAACAGATATTGTAGTAAATTGAATTGGTCATATGAGGACACCACAGTCAGAAGCATAAAGTAGTTTCTTTTTAAAGGCTTCTGTCATGCATAGAGTACTAGTCAGAGTAGCAGTTACCAGCTGCATTTACATATGCAATCTAATAAGAGCACATATGGAACAAAGAGATATCTATCAGCTACTGTAGCTACACATTCCACTTTGACCTGAGCTGTCTGAATAACTTGAGACCTGCAGTAGAACTCAGAATTGGTGAAATGTGCATCCAGCCTTTTGACCTATAAGGTGGACAGTGTAATTTCTAGCTATATGAAAAGCAACGTTTGTTGTATCATGCTACGGATGACAAAATATCTGGGAATAAATTTGATTGCCAAACTTAAAAGATATGTACTTATATGCTCTCGCCGTCAGAGTTATTTACTCTGCTAGGTGGTTGCTCTTGCTAATCATGCACATCTTCCTATTTCTGAAACGTAGCGATGCAATCATAGTAAGTTGAACGCGGTATTTCATACCAGAAACTGCAGAAATGAGAGTGTCCATTGTGACCCAAAACCAGGATGAAATTACCTAAGCTGAAGTTTGTAAGGAAATGTATTATCCAGGTTCTTGTAAGTTAGAAAGTCAAGCAAGGCAGAGGCTGGAACTAATTAGGCACCAACAGATTAGCTGTGATAAAACTGATGAAAGAGACTGAAACTAATTAGGCACCAACAGATATTGTAGTAAATTGAATTGGTCATATGAGGACACCACAGTCAGAAGCATAAAGTAGTTTCTTTTTAAAGGCTTCTGTCATGCATAGAGTACTAGTCAGAGTAGCAGTTACCAGCTGCATTTACATATGCAATCTAATAAGAGCACATATGGAACAAAGAGATATCTATCAGCTACTGTAGCTACACATTCCACTTTGACCTGAGCTGTCTGAATAACTTGAGACCTGCAGTAGAACTCAGAATTGGTGAAATGTGCATCCAGCCTTTTGACCTATAAGGTGGACAGTGTAATTTCTAGCTATATGAAAAGCAACGTTTGTTGTATCATGCTACGGATGACAAAATATCTGGGAATAAATTTGATTGCCAAACTTAAAAGATATGTACTTATATGCTCTCGCCGTCAGAGTTATTTACTCTGCTAGGTGGTTGCTCTTGCTAATCATGCACATCTTCCTATTTCTGAAACGTAGCGATGCAATCATAGTAAGTTGAACGCGGTATTTCATACCAGAGTATCGAACTTGAGAAATTTTACGGTCCTTGAGAAAGTATCTCAAGGTACCTAAATTTTACACTAAAAATTTTGGTACCTCGAGGTACTTAATTTTACTTGGAGGTACCAAATTTTGCGTTAGAAAAAACGGTACCTTCCAGTACTTTTTCAAGGATGATAGACTACCCATCAAACTTCAATTCAAAAAAAATATCAGCACATGTTATCATTTCTTGCTGCTTCAGTTTCGACAGCTCATTTTTGCAGGGCTAGCCTCCCAAAATCATAAACCATGAATGCTTGAAGTTGAGCACCCACAAAGTCCAACTTTAGTGAAATCAACAGGGGAATTTCTTCCAAGAAGATCTTTTGGGTTTACACTGAAAGGAGACAGTGCTTCTGTACTGTATTTCTCTTAGTAAGATTCTGCACCACAATTGAGTATTTGAGTGTTAGGATTACCTCTTCATATTTGACCTAGTATATTCGCACCAAAAAATGACACCAGGCTTTGTGCGTCTTTGACAAAGCGGCTGGGTTACTTTTTTTTTTAGAAGGGTATTTTTTTACCCGGCATCTATATTTAACCGGATATATGCAGTCTTTTTAAAAAGAGAACTTAGCTCTCAAATAACCCAATCTGAAATTCGCTCCTATGGAGATTTGAACTCAGGACCTTGAGGTGCTACTCAGGTCACTGCAACCACTAGGTTATATGCCCTTTCACAACTGGGTTACCCATTATCTAAAAAAAAAGAACTCGTAGCCAATTGCGTGCTTAGAGATGCTAGCTTTCATCATCCATGCGTCCAAAGGCAAGCACAATGAATACCAGAAAAAATAGATCATGCTCAAGCTTCAAAGAGGAAGATAACCGCAATGTGCTTGTAAAAACCATGGTTTGCGGTAAGGTTGTACACCTCGAGTAAATAGTAACTCCTTAGTCCTTAAGCTACTCTAGCCACCTAATCAAGAATAATTGATGAATAATGAAATGAAATGATGGATTTAAACTATACTATTGAGTATTGAGCAAAGGAGCTAATGTATCCAGCCATAGAAACATGCATGAACATTGCCAAAAGGGAATGACTCTGATACATAAATACTGACTCGATCAATCACCAGCCGAAGCAAAACAAGCAGGTGAAGAACCAGCCGGCGCCGGCCGGGGCCCGCGCGGCGGCGGAGAGGGAACGAGGAGAACCTTGAAGCAGGTGGCCTCCGCCGCAACACCACCCCCACCACATTCCTCTCCGGCCATCTCCTCCTCCTCCGCCGCCACTCACCCACCTTGCGATCAAAAAAAATCCCATCGGACGGCTGTCCCTTATTGGGCCTTACTTGGGCCGAGATGGGCCGGCCCATATATACTACCACATGAACTCCGCATCTTGTCGCGCCGACTCCCCCCTCGTCTCGTTCACCTTCCCTCCTCTAGGGCTTCTCCTCCTCCGACGGCGGCGGCGATCGGTGGTCCGGCGAGCGGCAAGGTTCGACCACCGCCTCGTGCCCCCTACCTCCCTATATTCCTCGTTATGGTTTGATTTTCTTTCTTTTGCTTCGGTACGATGTGCTATATCTGGTCTGCGTGAATTGTCTAGATCTAGTAAATGGCTTGCGATGGGTTGAATCGAGTTAGGACGGCCAGATTTTGTTGGTGATTATGCACTGTGGGTTGATAATATTAGTAGTAATTTTGGTCAGAAATTTTGCCCAACCATCCCATCCTTGGATCAACCTGCTACTGGAACCAAACCGTTGAGGTCCAGTTTGTTCTTTCATTTCGGATTTCTCCATCTAAATTCACTAATTTGTTATGAGCTTTATGATCATTGTGGTAAATAGCAATTGGAAGATACATAACGTCACATGTTTTACGAGGGCAAGTAGTAGATTTAGCACTAATAATGTGAACTTATGGCGGGACATTCATCCGCATATTTCTGCGTCACAGATGACTGCCTGCAGTGCTGTTCTGCCATGTACATATGTGGATGATGCACCGAATATTTCCATTTCCTTCAGTAGTTCACCACTTCACCTCTCTTCCTTTTTTGATATTGATTGATTTTCTCTGTGCTGGAGTTTATCCTGTTTATCTGTATAGTTGTGTGTTTGTGTCAATCTGATGTTATAGGGTGAGGCAATGGTTTCTGCAATTAGCGGGGGACTTATTTTCCATTTAGCCTGCCATGTTGTTCAATCTTTTGTTCAAATGAGAAGCTTTCTGTAACACTTAGGAGTATTTATCAGTCTTGATAAATTTTGTTCCATTTCATGGTTGTGCAGCAACAATGACGGCTGGATACATTGCCGGTTCCCTGGTTGGATCATTTGCCATTGCTTACCTGTGTGACACATTTGTTTCGGACAAGAAGGCATTTGGAGGTGACTGTCCTCTTACGGAAATGCCTGTGCTTAACCTCTTCTCTGTATCTAAAGCTGCATTATTTTTTTTGTAAACAGGTAGCATTCCAAAGACTGTTTCTGAGAAGGAGTGGTGGCTAGCCACCGACACCAAGTTCCAGGCCTGGCCTCGGACCGCTGGACCACCGGTCATCATGAATCCCATCAGCCGCCAGAACTTCATCGTCAAGTCCACTGAATAGGCGATACTGTGAGAGAAGCTGGTTCAGCTTCTTGTTTCCATCATGGAGCTGAAGTTTATTTTCTAGGTCTTAAAACTGTAATAAGACAACCTACAGTCAGGACATTTTTGCAGTTTCGATCATATCGGTGAGCAAATTTTGGGGCTTACAGCTTACTTAACATTTGATGAGTTCTGTTCGTTTGTGAAAATTACCTCCTAGGAGCAAAGAATAGTATTGTTCTCCTATTTTGCTGTGTTCTTTTGCCAATCTGCTGCTTAAGCTCATTTTGTGGCGTTTCCTTGCCTTCTGTTTCCGCACTTTGGACCAGTGTTTGTGCATGATTTATGCTTGAACCAGTATTGGTGAAACCGTGAAAGCGATTTTGTCAGACCCTGTAATAATGTCATATATCCTGGTGTGCAAGGGTCTCACAATGCTTCGATGCTCACTGAAGACTTTGATGAAAACCTCATTTTCACCCGTATGCTTGCATATGCATATGATCTGATCAGTTGGTTGCGAGAACTCTATGCCATAAAAATGTTACTACAAAAATGTTCTGCGTCTGCTAGCTTCTCTGCCCGTTTCTACAACAAGCTGTGGCTCAGGAGGAAAGCAAACCAAAACAATTCAACAAGCTGTGCTCAGGAAAACACAAGGCTATGTTTTCGGCAGGACCAAACTTCATTTGATGGAGACTTATAATTCTCTATTATCACCAGAGAACTGTTGTACATGTTCAGTCCATATTCTACCAAAGTCTTCTCTCTCCATCATCCTGGCTTAGCATCAGAGATTTCATTTACAATTTGTTCTAAAAGCCAGCTCCCCATGGAAGTATTTCCTTGTTTATCTCCTTTTCTCCAAAATTAACCAGTTTATTTTGCAGAAAGCAGGTAAACAACTAAACACCATCCTACAAATTTTGCCGCTAAGCGGGTAAAAGGAGACGACGGGTCAATGCTTTTATCATGAACCCTACCATCCATTTATCCACCCAAGAGCAAAGTTAGAATTGTTCTTACCGCCTACCAGATAAAATAGACACATGCGAAAAGAACTTGCAAACAATAATTGGATACATTATGTGAGTAAAATCCACACGACCAAGAATTTGTGTGAACATGTCAGGGTTTGGAATAAAATACAAAAGCATTTGCCTTCAGCCTGTCAACAAGGAGTACGTAGTGTGGCAATATTCCACAAAAGTCAGTCTTCCTTGTGGTAACCTCAGAAGTCTCAACACAACATCTATTTGGAAGACGTCTGAAAAAAATATAAATTATTTGCTTGGATTTCAAATCAAAACAAGATCTTAATAGCCGAAAATTTTGGCTAAGCGAGGATTGTCATACCACGTGACCTCTAAGCTTTGCAACCAACATGAAAGATTAGTATGCATATTCTTCGGCAAAATTTGCCCTTATGCCCAGGAAGTTTGGACATTGTTTTTAAGGTGGTAAATTGCAAAATCATGGAGAGAGCCCAGCCAAAACTCGTTGACAGTTTCGCAAGCTGGTGGCATGAAGCAATGTCCTAGCATACCAAAAAGAGATGGACAAGAAGTTCAACAGCCCTGTTGATGTACACATGTTGGAATATTTGAATGGAGAGGAAATAAACGAGTCCTCCAAAATGAACACCGGAATTTGCGAGATGTCCACTTCAAGATCTAGGACATCAAGCAAAAAGAGAGATCCCCAGTTTCTTAGTTTCTTGGTTGCTGGCCTTAGGAGCTGCTGTGGGTTTGGTTTTGGCCTTTGTCCATTGAGTTTGTGATGGAGCTGCTGCTGGAGGAACATTCCTTAGTTTGTGATGGTGTGGATCTTTAGGACACTCATCAGCTTCTCAAGGTCCTCCTTTATTGTCTGAACTCTGCAAGGAGATGAAATGGCTGACATGATCACTTTTGCAACTACAGAGATGAGCATGTCCTCTTCGAATTTGCGAGACCAAACCAGGAAGAAATTAATCGAAACGAATTCCTGTAAACAAACATATCATTAAAGTAGTTGGAATATAGAAAGGAAGGAGCAGTGACTATGATGGAACCAACATTATCACCAGAGAAGGGTTCTACATGTTCAGTCTATCTCCTACCAAAGTAGCTTCTCCCTCCATCATCCTCGTTTAGCATCAAAGCTTTCATTTACAATTTGTTCTAGTAGCCAGGGCCCCATGAAAGTATTTCTGTTTGTCCCCTTTTCTGCAAAATAAACCAATTCTGCAAAAGGAGACGACAGGTCAATGCTTTTATCATGAACCCCATCATCCATTTATCCACCCAGAACAAAGTTATTGTTCTTACCGGTTACCAGATAAAATAGAGTAATAGGCCCATGCGGAAAGAACTTGCAAACAATAATTGGATATATTATGTGAGGAAAATCTGCACGACCCAGAATTTGTGTGAACAAGGAGTATGTAGTGTGGCTTTGGAATAAAATACAAAACCATTTGCCTTCAGCCTGTCAACAAGGAGTACAGTGTGGCAATATTGCACAAAAGTCAGTCTTCCTTGTGGAATTCAAAGGTTACCTCAGAAATCTCAACACAACATCTATTTGGAAGACGTCTGAAAACAAATGTAAATTATTTGCTTGGAATTCAAATCAAAACAAGATCTTAAAAGCCGATAATCTTGGCTAAACAAGGATGGTCATACCATGTGATCTCTAAGCTTTGCAACCAACATGGAAGGCTAACGTGCATTTTCTTATTCTTTGTCCTTATGCCAAGGAAGTTTGGACATTGTTCTAAGGTGGTAAATTGCAAAATCATGGAGAGAACCCAGCCAAAACTTTTTGACAGTTTTGCGAGCTGGTGGCATGAAAGCAAAAAAGAGATGGGAGAGGAAGTTCAACAGCCCTGGTGGTGTACACATGTTGGCATATTTGAAAGGAGAGGAAATAAATGAGCCCTCCAAAATGAACACCGGATTTTGCGAGATGTCCACTTCAAGATCTAGGAGATCAAGCAAAAAAGAGAGATACCCAGTTTCTTAGTTTCTTAGTTGCTGGCCTTAGGGGCTGCTGTGGGTTTGGTTTTGGCCTTTGTCCATTGAGTTTATCAAACCTCAGCATGTAGTGTGCCTTGTAACCACATTTAGTCTTTGCTATCTTTCTTCTATAATGCATCACGGCAGAGCTCCTGCCCTTTTCTCTAAAGAAGAATTGATCTCACTGAGAACAAAGTCACTTGTGACAATGATTTTCAACTACAGCCTCTTCAACAGGCTGCAACTTTGATGTGTAAGAATAATACCCAGGGTACATACCTACCATAGGCCCCTTGAACTGGAAAAACATTCCTCAGTTTATGATGGTGGTGGATCTTTAGGACACTCATCATCTTCTCAAGGTCCTCCTTTATTGTCTGAACTCTGCAAGGAGATGAAATGGCTGACATGATCAATTTTGCAACTACAGAGATGAGCATGTCCTCTTCGAATTTGCGAGACCAAATCAGGAAGAAATTAATCTAACCGAATTCCTGTAAACAAACATATCATTAAAGTAGTTGGAATATAGAAAGGAAGGAGCAGTGACTATGATGGAACCAACCGATGGAAGGCACTGAAACTACATATATTGTTGTACATTAAATTGGCCATACACAGGACATCAAAGTCAGAATTCAGAAACAGAAAGTAGCTTCTTTTGTGAACTATTCTGTCACACACATGACGCTAGCAGGGTAGCAATAGTAACTAACTGAATTATACCTACCCAAACTAGTAAGAACAGATACAATAGCAGTTCTCCAAGAATGAAGACATCCATGAAACTACAATAGTATGACATATGCTCCTTTCACCTAAACTGTCTGAATAATCAGTAGTAGCTAGAATCTGTGAAGGCATACCCAGCCTTCTAAACTATATTGTCAAAGCGTAGACAATGTATTCTTTCTAGAAAATTTTCCCCCAGATTAAGATTTGTGTCTGTGTACTCTCAGAGGTAGACCATGTTCCTCTTACGAACCATGCATCGCGGTTTTCGTTTTTCATACGTAACTATGTAGTTACAGTAGGGTGGAATGCGAGATCTCCAGACCAGCACATCAAACTTATCTTCAACAGGAATATCACAACCCAGTAGCATGTCTCGTGATGTCAGTTTTGGTAGCTCACCATCTGCAGGGCCAGCGACCCTAACATCATAAAGCAGGCAACCTTGAACTTGACCATCCACACCGGCTATCCTGCTCATATCGACAGGGATATTTCTTTCGAAAAGATCCTCAGGGTGTAGACCAGAGGAAGTCAATTGCTTCCGTGCCAGCTCTCTTAAGAATAATAAGATTCTATTCCAGAATTGAGTGTTAGGATTAGCTCTTAATAGTTCACCATATAAAGTTGCACCAAGAAACGATCCATTCATCTCAGTAGATAGCTGCATGGCCAGAGATGCTAGTTTTGGATGCTCATCAGGATCCATACTTCCAAAAGCAAGTGCCTTGAAGTAGTACCAAAACTCTTCTTCAGATAGCCTCTTCACCCTGATGGGTTGGGTTGTCCCAAACTTAGCAATGTCCTCTGTTGTACCTATCACTACAAGCTTAATTCCAATACCGGGAATATTCTGCAAATATGATTGGAATTTTGTCCAAGCTGCCTCATCCACATCCCAAATGAACTCAATAACAAACAAATATTTCCCTTCAGAAGCCTTGGAGTTAAGCGAGAGCTCTCCGGTCTTCAGATCGTCTTCTTTAAAGAAAACTATATGGGAGAAGCAGTCGCGCACCCTCTCATCCAGGCAAGCATGTTGCACAAGAGTTTTCTTTCCCATCCTTGGTGGGCCAAGAATAGGAAGAATGCTAACAGATGGATCATCAGGATCATTGCAAAGCAAGAAATTGATGACTTGCTCCTTCTCAATACGGCGACCGAACATACAGTTATCTATGTATAGATATGTACTGTAAGGCTGGCGTGGTAGACGAGGGTGGCTACCAAGGAGAATGACAAATTCCCTCATATCTGCAATCTTAGTTTCTAAACCATCAACAACATCTTTCAGGTTTGTTCTGCTCCTGCTACCAAAGGCTATTGGTGTGTGTTTTCTTATGGCATCAGCAAAACGAAAGCGCTTGCGAGAGTTACAGGCTGACAAGGCAAATGACTGAATCTCATGACTCACCTCATCTTCGATGCTTTCTTCTTCAGGGGGTTGGAACTTGATCTTGTCGAGCACGTAGTATCTGAGGTAGAATCCCTCAATAAATCCCTTTAGCTGCAGGAGCATTCCTTGATTTGTGATGTGGCGCCCCTCTGCTTCCTCAACAACACAGTGCATCCTCAGCAAGATGCGTTCCAGCCTCCTACGATCATCCTCCTTACGTATATGGTTTCTGTAATTTTGTGCTACCGAAGAGATGAACCGGCTGATAAGATCACCTGCCACAGCAGAAATCATAATCTCCATGCTAACCAGAGCTCTGTTGGAGGTCAAAATGGGAGTTTGCAAAGTGATCAGGCTTCTAGAGGTTACAAAGAAGTAGGCAAAGAGAACAAGACAAGTCTACAAGAAATTAGTTACAAGTACTGGAAGCAGTTCACACGAGATGGCTCTTCCTGAGCCAGAATTTTCTCTTCAAAAAGTAAGACAATGCATTTTCAGGTTTACATTAGGCACTAACAGATATCATTGTACGTTGAATTGTTCGTATGAGGACACCACTGTCAGAACTCAGAAGCATAAAGTAGTTTCTTTTCAAATGGTTTTTTTCATGAATATAGTGCTAGTCAGAGCAGCAATAGTAACTGACTGTTTTTAACTATCCAAATTAATAAGAGCAGATACAACAGAACTTTTTTTCAAAAATCAAACACTTATTAGATACAGACATAGAGGACAGACACATATACCAGTTTGACCTGAACTATCTGAATAGCTTGCAGTAGTGGTGAGAATTGGTGAATAGGTTATCTCAGAGAGAGAGAGAGAGAGAGAGAATTGGTGAAAGGCACATCCAGCCTTTTGCAGTATGAGGTCAATTGTCAAAGCTGTAATTCCTTCATTTACGAAAAGGTAAATTAGATATGATTTAACAGCTATGTTCCTTACTTTCCTGTGAAATAGACATGAATTTACATGCATTCTGGTGTAAAATAGTTTGTGCTCAACCTTCCAAGAGGAAGATATTTTTCAATGTGCTTACAAACAGTACCATTTGTAGTGAGGTTCAAAGTGCTTACACCTTGAGTAAATTCCTTAACTTTGTAACAGAGTAAATGGTAATAACTCCTTAAGTTGTTCAAGCCACCTTATCAAGAACGAAGGAATAATGGAATAATGCGTTTAAATCATGATTAAGCAAAAGTGGCTACTATACCACAGTACTATCCAGCCAAAGAAGATGAACAATGCCAATAGGGGAAAAAAAAACTTTTAAAAATCCTGATTCAATTGTATACTCCTACGTTTTAGAGGGATTAGTTCAATCAGATTAAACCATATTGACCGGCAAGATCGTAGTTCTAGTGTTTGCGCGTAAAGGTATTTCCCTAGCACAGAACTGCACAAAAGCTATCGATACTATCATCAGTGAAAAACCCCGATGAACAGAGCGAGATCCAAAGCTCCAGAGGTGTCGACTCACCGGGGGGCGCGGCGGCGATTGACCGGAGCGAACACTGAATCCGGCGGCCTCCGATGAGAATCACAGGGAACGCCGAGAAATCCAGCCACCGTGCTCGCCTCCGTCAAACCACCTTCTTCCTCTCCGGCCATCCATCTCTCTCTACGTTCTCCACTGATTTTTTTTTTTACGCCGGTTTCTTCTTGAACCAGCACTCTATTAAAATTCTGGGGCGGCCAGTGGAGAAAACCTCGCCTCCGCCGCCGCCGCCGCCGGCGACCGGCGGGATGAAGGGCAGCGAGGGCTAAACGCACGAAAAGCGCCATCTATAGGGACCTTTCCGCAAAACTCCGGATCGGTGCCATAGCGAATTAGCGATCGTAAAAGGGATCATTTTGTGTAATTCCATCAAGAGGGGTATATTTGTAAAACTACTGAGGTACCATTGGTAGACGGTAGTAATATGACCGGCTTATCATTTGCCTTACATGAATTCAGCAACTGTCAAACTTTAAATTTTAAAACATATTTTTTTTCTAACGTAGTTTTTTTCCTAATTAGTTTTAATTCACTAAGTACACATATATAAATGTTTTACTCCTAATACCGAGCTAGCTAATCGATGGAATCCTTATAGGTATGTCAAAAAAAATCTATTTACATAGGTCATATCATTGGATTCAAATGGACTGGACTCTTTTAGGCAATTAGTTATAGACCTACGCATTGTAACGTCTTTTTATTCAGTTTAGTGGAAAGGTTTGAATCCAGTGGGATGTTTGTTTTTTTATAAGATGGTTAGTTTTTCAGGTGAAATTTTTTTATGGGAGGAAGAGATTTTCAAGTGGAAGTGGAGAACGGATGGGACCAAAGGACAACATTTCCCTTTATTAAGAGCGAGATCAATAGTACAACCTATTGACAGTGATAAATATCATCCACATCAGCTATAGTAGACGTAGCAGCTAGTTTTTACGATAATTGACTTAACATGTGTTTACCAACTCTGAAAGTTCATTAATTTATTTTCATTAATTTATTGCTTTTGGCTAACTGCCTCTTCTCTCCCTTTGCCATGTTTCTCTCCAAGACTCCCATCTACTGCAAACAAACCAATAAATTCTTCTTTGTACCCAATTTTGCCTTGGGGACATCAAGACTGACAAACAACGATGTGCTCATAGGCCCCCATCGTTCTCTATTCAACATTAGTTAATGCCAAAATTCAAATTTTAAAAGTTAATTTTGAAGTTTTTTCATCAAAGTTTATATTTCAAGATTGGTGTTTAAGTCGTTAAAAACATATATATAAAAATTTTACCTACAAATTATTATTATTTTGCTAATACGCCATATGGCATATTATCTGTATTTGGCCAAACGATGGGGGGCAAGCGAGCAGCTCGACGATTAATCTATCACCGACTTTCTCTCTCTTCATGTTCTCTCTCTTCCAACCCTACTTTAATTTGGTATGGATTTTGGTGCAGCCTGCTAACTAGACTTATTATACTACTAGCTCTAAGTAGTGGAGATATGGGTATCCTCCATATCTCCGCCACACATCACTACCACTGGCCACCATGGCCACCGCTGAGTTACCTATATTTGGTGTCAACAATGTAAACATATATTATGTTTTTAGCATGGATGATAATAAACGTGCCATAAGGCTAAAGTGGCAACTTTGATATGAAATTAAGTTAGTTCACAATATTATTTCAATATACACATTGTTTACAGTTTATTTACACGTGTAATTGTGCTTTGTGTTCTCTGTGCGATAAATTAATGATTTGATCACGGTACATATCCTTCCTATGATTATTATCATTTGGATAATACATGTAGTGTGTTCATGATTCATGAACAGGTTTGTACAATAGAATGACAAACTTTGTTCACATCATAAATTTTTAATCACTTATTTGAGAGAATTTCATATTTGCCTATGAGAATTCGCTCAATTCCTTATGTGCCCGTGAATTTTGCCTCATCCTCTTTGCATGTCCCGAGTTCTCATTTTGATCTCCTCTATACCTGTTTTGTTAGTTGACCATTATATTTTTTTCAAATTAATTGTACTGCCCCCTCTCATACTTAGTATGTGCTACAAATATTAGAAAAAGATTCATTTATAAAAAGCAATGGGAATATAATTATTTGATCACGATTTTTTAAATAATTAAGATTTCTAAATAGATTTCGAATTAACTTTATGAAATATGTATAAATTTTCACCAACATTTAAACCCAAAAGATAAATAATTTTGGTTCTTAATTTTTGACTTAAACTATTATATGGATTTAATAAAAAAATTCAAAAACTTAAATTTTGTTTTTCAAATTTTACATCAAATAATTATGTCCCATTGATTTTGTTGTAACTTACAATTTTTCACATTGTGATTTATGAAGTAGGTAGCATGTAAGTATGAGAAAGGGGCAATATAGTTATTTTTGAAAAAAAAATAAGTCCAATAGTCAACTAATGGAACGAAGGTAGAGGGATCAAGATGAAAACTCGAGGACACGTAGGGGATAAGGCAAAACTTAAGGATATGTAGGGAATTTTCTCTTTACTTGATTAGGCCAAAAGGGCCTTCCCATAATCTCATATATGAGTGCATGCATTTTGTTCTACATGTTTAGTTCATCTTCTACCAAAGTTTTCTTCCATCAATCCATCATCATCTTCCACCAAAGTCTCCTCCCTCCATCATCTCCCACTAAAGACTTATTGTTAGACATCCTACCAGGATGCATGTGAGAAGTTTTCATTTATCATCAAAGTTTTCATTTTTACGACTTTGTCTAGTAGAATGAAAGTGTTTCTTTGTCTAATTATCTCCTTATCTGCAAATAGAAAAATAATTGAGTCAGCAACATATTTTGTAAACCAGTCCAGTCATTCCTGGTTATGTACATTGACCACAGCATGATTGTCAAACAAGGCATCTGGCATGATATATGGAGAATCCAGCCAGACATTAAAAGAGTTGAGTCACTGTGAGTTGGGGTGGAAGAGAAATTACAAGCCACACTAACCACCCTACATGCAAATTTTGCCAGAGAACAGGAGATGAAATGGCTGACATGATCACTTTTGCAACTACAGAGATGAGCATGTCCTCTTCGAATTTGCGAGACCAAACCAGGAAGAAATCAATCTAAAGGGATGTCTGTAAACAAACATATCATTAAAGTAGTTGGAATATACAAAGGAAGGAGCAGTGATTATGATGGAACCAACCGATGGAAGGCACTGAAACTACAGATATTGTTGTACATTAAATTGGTCATACACAGGACATCATGGTCAGAATTCAGGAACAGAAAGTTAGCTTCTTTTGTGAACTATATTCTGTCACACACATGACGCTAGTAGGGTAGCAATAGTAACTAACAGAATTTTACATACCCAAACTAGTAAAAACAGATACAATAGCAGTTCTCTAAGAAAGAAGGCATCCGAACCTACAATAGCATCACATATACTCCTTTCACCTAAACTGACTAAATAATCAGTAGTGGCTAGAATCTGTGAAAGGCATACCCAGCCTTCTAAACTATATTGTCGAAGCGTAGACAATGTAATTTCTTTCTAGAAATTTTTCCCCCAGATTAAGATTTGTGTCTGTGTATTCTCAGAGGTAGATCGTGTTCCTCTTACCAACCATGCGTCGCGGTTTTTGTTTCTCATACGTAACTATGTAGTTACAGTAGGGTGGAATGCGAGATCTCCAGACCAGCACATCAAACTTATCTTCAACAGGAATATCACCACCCAGTAGCATGTCTCGTGACGTCAGCTTTGGTAGCTCACCTTCTGCAGGGCCAGCCACCCTAACATCATAAACCCGGCAATTTTGAACTTGACCATCCACAACGGCTATCCTGCTCAAATCAACAGGGATATTTCTTTCGAAAAGATCCTCAGGGTGTAGACCAGAGGAAGTCAAGTGCTTTCGTGCCAGCTCTCTTAAGAATAATAAGATTCTCTTCCAGAATTGAGTGTTAGGATTAGCTCTTAATAGTTCACCATACATAGTTGCACCAAGAAATGATCCATTCATCTCAGTAGCTAGCTGCATGGCCAGAGATGCTAGTTTTGGATGCTCATCAGGATCCATACTTCCAAAAGCAAGTGCCTTGAAGTAGTACCAAAACTCTTCTTCAGATAGCCTCTTCACCCTGATGGGTTGGGTTGTCCCAAACTTAGCAATGTCCTCTGTTCTACCTATCACTACAACCTTAATTCCAGTAGCAGGCATATTCTGCAAATATGATTGGAATTTTGTCCAAGCTGTCTCATCCACATCCCAAATGAACTCAATAACAAATAAATATTTCCCTTGAGAAGCCTTGGAGTTAAGCGAGAGCTCTCCGGTCTTCAGATCGTCTTCTTTAAAGAAAAATATATGGGAGAAGCAATCGCGCACCCTCTCATCCAGGCAAGCATGTTGCACAAGAGTTTTTTCCCAATCCTTTGGGGCCAATAATAGGAAGAATGCTAACATATGGATCATGAGGATCATTGCAAAGCAAGAAATTGATGACTTGCTCCTTCTCAATACGGCGACGAACATACAGTTATCTATGTATAGATATGTACTGTAAGGCTGGCGTGTAGACGAGGGTGGCTACCAAGGAGAATGAC
The DNA here is from genome assembly GCA_009805545.1 of Oryza longistaminata. Lineage (NCBI taxonomy): Eukaryota > Viridiplantae > Streptophyta > Magnoliopsida > Poales > Poaceae > Oryza > Oryza longistaminata. Next base: position 608,893 of record CM020188.1, on the reverse strand, counting down.
AAATTCCCTCATATCTGCAATCTTAGTTTCTAAACCATCAACAACATCTTTCAGGTTTGTTCTGCTCCTGCTACCAAAGGCTACTGGTGTGCGTTTGCTTATGGCATCAGCAAACGAAAGCGCTTGGCAGAGTTACAAGCCAGACAAGGCAAATGACTGAATCTCATGACTCACCTCATATTCGGGGGTTGGAACTATTTTGCGAGCATGTAGTATCCGAGGTAGAATCCCTCAACAAGTCCCTTTAGCTGCAGGATCATTCCTTGATTTGTGATATGGCGTCCCCCTGCTTCCTCAAAAACAGAGTGCATCCTCAGCAAGATGCGTTCCAGCCTCCTACGATCATCCTCCTTATGTATATGGTTTCTGTAATTTTGTGTTACCGAAGAGATGAACCGGCTGATAAGATCAGTTGCCACAGCAGAAATCAGAATCTCCATGCTCACCAGAGCTCTGCTTGGAAGCAAATGGTCAAAATGGGAGTTTGCAAAGTGACCCAGGCTTCTAGAATCTAGAAGGTTACAAAGAAGTAGGCAAAGAGACCAAGACAAGTCTACAAGAAAATAGTAACAGGTACTGGAAGCAATAACACGAGATGGCTCTTCCTGAGCCAGAATTTTCTCTTCCAAAAGTAAGACAAAGAAAGAACTTGGAACTATAAAGTATTTGTTTCTTTTCAAAAGGTTCCTTTCATGAATATGGTACTAGACAGAGCAGCAATAGTAACTGTCTAACTGACTGCTTTCAAATATTCAAATTAACAAGAGCAGATACAAAAGAATATGTTTTCAAAAGAAACACTTATTCTATATAGAGATGGTGTAGAGACATATACCAGTTTGACATGAATATAACATGAAAAAAAGTCAAAATGACTTATAATATGAAATGGAGGTAGTAGCTTGCAGTAGTTGTGAGAATGGACAATTGGTGAATAGATCACAGCCTTTTGATGTATGAGGTCAATTGTCAAAGCTGTAATTCCTTCCCTTACGAAGAGGTAATTAGATATGATTTAACAGCTATGTTCCTTCTTTCCTTTGAAATAGACATGAATTACATGCATTCAGGTGTAAAATAGTTTGTGGCAGCCTTCCAAGAGGAAGATATTTTCAATGTGCTTACAAACAGTACCATTTGTAGTGAGGTTGACAGTGTTACACCCCAGGTAAATTCCTTGTACATAGTAAGGTGGCAACTCACTAAGTTGTTCTCGCCGCCTTATCAAGAGCGAAGGACTAATGGAATGATGGGTTTAAATCATTAATTAAGCAAAAGTGGCTACTATACCATACTACTATCCAGCCGAAGAAGATGAACATTGCCAATAGAAAAAAAAAACTTTGACAAATCCTGACTCAATGTATACTTTCTAGAGGGATTAGTTCAAGCAGATTAAACCATAATGACCAGCATGATCGTAGCCAAAGAAGATGAACATTGCCAATCAGATTAGTTGTGATCTCGCACGAAACTGTACACAAGCTATCTATCGATACTATCACCAGATTAGTTGCAAAATCCCGATGCATGCACACAGCCAGATCCAAAGCTCCAAAGTGGTCGACTCACCGGGGCGCGCGGCGGCGAGTGACCGGAGCAAACCTCGAATCCGGTGGCCTCCGACGAGAATCCCAGGCCACGCACACCTCCGTCAAACCACCTTCCTCTCTATGTTTTCCTCGATATTTTTTACGCCGATTTCCTCTTGTTCCAGCGCTCTATTGAAATTCTGGGGCGGCCAATGGCGAAAACCTCACCTCCGCCTCCGCCTCCGCCGCCGCCGCCGCCCGCGCTGCATCCGGCGACCGACCGGAGGCGGCGGCGGCGGGATGATTTGCAAAAACGGTAGGACCTTTCCGCAAAACTCCGTTTCGCTGCCATTGTGATTGTAGAAAGGGGCATTTTGTGTAATTCCATCCATTCCATAGGGTATATTTATAAAAATACTGATACTACCAGTAGCGAACTAGCGATCACACATTGGGTTCAAATGGGCTGAGCTCCTTCAGACGATATGGCCGTCCGCCGTCGTTTTCTTCTGTTTGCACCGTATCGCCGACACCGGTTGCGCTCTACTTCCTCCATCCATACAAAACTAACTTACTGGATACTCCTTCGTCCCGTAATATAAAGGGATTTTGAGTTTTTTCTTGCAATTTTTGATCACTCGTCTTATTTAAACTTTTTTTAAAATTATTATTTATTTATTTTGTGCGACTACTTATAACTACCGCTATTTTTAAGGCACAAACTTTTTGTTTTTTATATTTGCAAAAAAAAATTAAATAAGACGAGTGGTCAAACGTTGTAATCAAAAACTCAAAATCCCTTATATTGTGGGACGAAGGGAGTATGACACATCTTATTACTACGAATTTATGACACTAAAGACATTTTTGTTAGATATTCTACAGCATGTGAATTGTTGATCTCCAATTATCCATCATCTTCACTTACCATCAAAGAATTCGTTTTTACGACTTGGTCTAGTAGAATGAAAGTGTTTCTGACTATCTCCTTATCTGCAAATGGAATAATAAATGAGTAATCAACATATTTTATAAAGAATAAATTACACCCACGATACAGGAACTTTGATAGGTGGGTGTGATCTAGTGTAAGAACTTGAAAAATAAGTAGACTGGTACATGAATTTGGCAATCATGGAATTTTAGTTTAAAAACACTGATACATACCTTTGATTATCCTAATATTTTAAGGTTAACTGCTAAATCGTTGGCTCATGGATTCAATTTTGTGTTTTGCCATTTTCGTCACCCGAGACAATGAATATGTTGATTAGTCGAATCGCTCAAAAATTATATTAGTTTGCATGCAGTTACTTTTGATATCATATATTTTTTAGTTTCAAATCAATAGATTATTTTATTATTATAACTAAGCAATTCAAAGCAATACATAATACATGTAGATTCTTGTGGAGATAGCTTGAGTGGCTGGTTTTTTATATAGCATAAAAAGTATGGTATGGAATATTGATATTTTAACCAAAATACACGCACTAGCCAAGTTATTGCACCTATATGCTTATTTTTTAAGTTCTTGCATTAGACTATACTCACCTACCAAGTTTATGTACTGTAGACACAGTTTACTCTTTTATAAACCAGTCTAGTCATCCATTGGGTTTACTAATCAACTTGTTTATGATGAATTATTCCTGGTTTTGTACATTGAATACAGCGTGATTGTCAAACAAGACATCTGGCATGATATGGTGAATCCTGCGAGACAATAAAAAAAAAGTTGATCAGTGTGTGTAGGGGTGGAAGAGAACTTAGAAACCACACCCTAACCATCCTCCATACAAATTTTGCCATAGAAACAGGTAAAAGGAAACAGTCAATGATTTCATCTTCACACCACAAATTTGACACCTGAGACCTTTCCAACCTCTGTTCAGCAGAACAAGCTGAGGAAATTTTTATTTTTCATAAGGATTTGAACTCCACACAAATTCTTGTGTGGAAAAAGAGTATTGCCAGCTTTCAGAATCTGGTATAAAATCCCACCTTTTGGCCAACCCGGAAAAAAATAATCTAGTAAAAGCTTCTCAAACTAAAGAATTCGACCTCTCCCAGGTTTCAAAGTATTTTTTTTCTCAAAAGCGCAAGAAGGCTGCGCTTCATTTTATTAAGGAGAATTTACACAGGAGATACCGAAAGGACTGTCCCCCCAGATACGTCACACAGGAGAGACTGAAATGGTTACAAAGTGACTAAAGTGAGGATTCCTCTTCTTCTGACAATTTGTATGAGAAAAAAAGATTTGATCAAATCAATCGACATTTTCCTGGTTTCCCTACAAAAGAGTTCGTCTAAGCTTCATAGGTCCAAAAATTACTATTCATCACCTCTGTCACCTAGGTCTTTTTATTAAAAGTCATGTTATATAACCTATGGAAGTTATCAGGCATCAGCAGTAGTTTGCCTCCCTATCCATTTATCCACCCAGAACAAAGTTCTTTAACCATTGCCAACTGTTCTTAACGGCCACCAGAAAAAAAAAAAAAAGAACCATGCAAAAAGAAAAAGGAAACAAATAAACAATCATTTGATACATTCTGTGAGGAAAAATTCAGACAACCCAACAATTCTTTCAGCATGTCAAGCTTTGGATTGAAATAGAAGGCATTTATCTTCAGCCTGACAATGATGACAATGTAGTGTGTTGTGGTTGTGGATGTCCGAATATTCCACAAAGTCAGTCTACCTTGTGGAATTCCAAGGTAGCCTCATAACTCTATTTCGAAGACCCAAACTGAAAACAAATGCAGATTCTTCACTGGGATTGCAAATCAGAACAAGATCTTAACAGCCGATAATAATTTGGCTACGCGAGCAACGGAGCAAGGCACACCATCCGATCATCTGCAACAAACATGCAAGACTGCCATGCATTGTTTGGTCTCGTGGCGAAAGGTATGCTCTCCAGTGGAGAAAGGTGGTCTCGGTGTAAAGGACATGAATTTCTTTGGTCAGGCCCTAAGGTTGAAGTGGCATGCGAAATCACTGGAACAGAAGAATAGGCCCTGGACGATGGCGACTTTCAGGCCTGGGAATGATGTGGAGACCATCTTTCGCTCGGTGGCAGAGTACACCGTCGGCAATGGGGAGGACATTGACTTCTGGACAGCAAACTGGACCGGGAAGGGATGTTTTATTTGGCGTTGGCCGATCTTGCACTCTTATGCGGGGCGCACTAGGCTTTCGGTCGCCAAAGCCCTGTGCAACAATCGATGGGTCCACGGGCTGCAAGGGGCGTTGTCCAACGAGGCAATGGGCGAGTTCTTCCAATTATGGGATGAAATCCGTGATGTGTTGCTGCTACCCTCGGCAGATGAGATCAGGTGGAAACTGACAAATGATGGGCAGTTCTCGGTAGCGTCGGCCTATGACATGTTCTTCATGGCAACAGAGAATTGCCCCTATGGCGAGCTACTATGGCACTCCAGGGCTCCCTCGCGAGTCCGCTTCTTCATGTGGATTGCGCTAAAGGACCGGTGTCTCACTGCCGACAACCTTGCCAAGCGAAACTGGCCTCATGACGACATTTGCCCGCTTTGTCAGCGCCAGGACGAGGACTGCCACCACCTGTTCGTTGGTTGCGACTTCACGGCGGCGGTGTGGAGAATTATCAGAAGATGGTGCAATGCTAGCTTCCCAATTCCGGCAGATGAGGAGAACACGCTGGCTGACTGGTGGCTGGCAACAAGACGTTGTTTCCGGACGAGCTACAGGACGGATTTTGACAGTGCATTCATGCTAATTTGTTGGTTGATTTGGAAGGAGCGTAATGCAAGAATTTTCCAACACGTGTCCAAGACACCGGAACAACTTGCGGAGGATATTCTAGAGGAAATTGCTGTCTGGAGGGTGGCTGGGATTTTCTCCCAATTTCGCGAGTAATCAACGTGACTGTCTGCGGGGTTTAGCCCTGCTTTCATTTCTCGTTCTTGGTTGGCTGGGGTCCTTCCCTAGCTACCGCGGCATTATAATGTCGTTGTAACATTTTATTGTATTTTCCCCCCAAATCTTAATGAAATTGGTCCCGGCAAAAAAAAAAAAAAAGACTGCCATGCATCTTCTTCACCCTAATGATCAGGAAGTTTGGGTCACTGTTTTGAGGTGAGTAAATTGCAAAAACATGGATAAAATCCGACCAAAACTTGATGATAGTTTTACAAGCTGGTGGCAGCATGTCCTGGCATACCAAAAAGAGATGAAGAGGAAGTTTAATAGCCTGGTAATTTACAAATATTGGAAGGAGAGGAATAGAATAATCTTCCAAAAAGAAATCTGGATTTCTCAACATCCAAGAGGAGATCGAGCAGCATGAAAGACTAAACCAAGAAGAAATTAATCTAAACGAATCTGTAAAAAAAAAAAAAACATATTAGTAAGGTAGTTGGGGTATAGAAAGTCAGCTGTGACTACGATGGAACTGATGAAAGGGGCTGAAATTAATTGAGAAGAACACTAAATTGGCCATACATAGGGCATCATAGTCAGAACATTGAAGTACAATATTTTGAAAACATTTCTGTCACACACATATATAATACTAGTCAGAGAGCAATAGGAATTAACTGCATCTTGCATATCCAAACTGATAAGAGAAGAAACAGAGTTTTCTTTAGAAAAGAAAAACGTTTATGACCAACACATGTGCTACTTAGACCTGAACTGTTTGAACAATTTCAATAGTAGTTCGAATCTGTCAATGGCACAGACAGCCTTTCGAACTATACCATCGACAATACAATTAATTCCTTTGTAGAAATATTCCATCAGCTTAAGGGTTATGCTTATATTTTTCTCTCAATGCTTGATGGTTCCTCCTGCCAACCTTGTACCGTCGTTTTCGTTTCTCATAAGTAACTATGTAGTTAGAGTACGGTGGGATGCGGGATTTCCATACCAGCACATCAAACTTGTCTTCAGCAGGAATATCAGCACCCAGTTTCAAATCTTGTGATGTTAGTTTTGGTAGCTCACTTCCAGGGCCAGCCACCCTAACATCGTAAACCAGGCAGCCTTGAACTTGAGCACCCACAAAGGCTACCCTGGTGAAATCAAGAGGGGCATTTCTTTCAAGAAGATCTTCAGGGTGTACACCAAAGGAAGACAAGTGCTTCTGTGCCACCTCTCTTATGCATAATAACATGCTCTGCCAGAACTGAGTGCTGGGATTAGCTCTTAATAGTCCACCTACTACGGTCGCACCAAGAAATCCTCCCCTCATCTCAGTAGCCAACTGCATACCCAGAGATGCTAGCTTTGGATGCTCATCAGGGTCCATACTTCCAAAGGCAAGCGCCTTGAAGTAGTACCAGTACTCTTCTTCAGACAGCCTCTTCAGCCTGATGGGTTGGGCTGTCCCAAACTTAAGAATGTCCTCTGTTGTACCTATCACTACAACCTTAATTCCAGTACCAGGCATATTCTGCAAATATGATTGAAATTTTGTCCAAGCTGCCTCATCCACATCCCAAATGAACTCAATAACAAACAAATATTTCCCTTGAGAAGCCTTGGAGTTAAGCGAGAGCTCTCCGGTCTTCAGATTGTCTTCTTTAAAGAAAAATATATGGGAGAAGCAGTTGCGCACCCTCTCATCCAGGCAAGCATGTTGCACAAGAGTTTTTTTCCCAATCCTTTGAGGGCCAATAATAGGAAGAATGCTAACATATGGATCATGAGGATCATTGCAAAGCAAGAAATTGATGACTTGCTCCTTCTCAATAGCGGCACCAAACATTACAGTTATTTTGTATAGATATGTACTGTAAGGCTGACGTGGGTAGACGAGTCTGGCTACCAAGGAGAATGACAAATTCCCTCATATCTGCAATCTTAGTTTCTAAACCATCAACAACATCTTTCAGGTTTGTTTGCTCTTGCTACCAAAGGCTACTGGTGTGCGTTTTCTTATGGCATCAGCAAAACGAAAGCGCTTGCGAGAGTTACAGGCAGACAAGGCAAATGACTGAATCTCATGACTCACCTCATCTTCGATGCTCTCTTCTTCGGGGGGTTGGAACTTGATCTTGTCGAGCATGTAGTATCCGAGGTAGAATCCCTCAATAAGTCCCTTTAGCTGCAGGAGCATTCCTTGATTTGTGATATGGCGCCTTTCTGCTTCCTCAACAACAGAGTGCATCCTCAGCAAGATGCGCTCCAGCCTTCTACGATCATCCTCCTTACAAGTATGGTTGTTGTAATTTTGCGCTAAAGAAGAGATGAACCGGCCGATAAGATCACTTGCCACAGCAGAAACCAGAAACTCCATGCTTACCAAGCTAAAGCTCTTCTTGAGTTCTTGGGAGCAAGTAGTCAAAATGGGACTTTTCAGAGCGAGAGAAGATCATAGAGGTGAAAAAGAAGCTAGCTATAAGAGTCAATGACAACTCAACAAAAAATTAGTAACAAGTGCTGAAGGCAGTTCACGCAAGCTGGCTCTATCTGAACCAGAATTTTCTCTTCAAAAATAAAGACTAAGCATTTCCAGATTTGCATGTTTATACTTTTCATTACTGGCTATAAAGCACATGCCGATTAGTAACAATTAGGAAGTATAGTATCATCACTTATGACAAATCATTATATATATATATATATATATATATAATATTATATATATATATATATAATATATATATATTTGTTTATAATATATATATATATATAATATAAACAAAAACACATACAAATTATCCATATTTAATTTCAGCATATTTCTTAAATATAACATATTGCAAAAGTATGCTGCATGTAAAATAAAACCATACAACTTTTGCTCATCAAAATCTACTAATTTTAAAGTTACTGGCGATCAAAGTGAAAACAATACCAGTCATCGTTGACAAGTAGTTGGGAGCAGAGTATATGTTCCTTTGTCTATCTGACTATCTCCTTGTCTGCAAATAGAATAATGAGTGAGTCAGCAGCATATCATATAAACCGTTCAGTGCATTTACAAATCAACTCGTTTCTGAAACAAGCATTATTCCTGGTTATGTGCATTGACCACAGCATGGTTGTCACTCCAAATCTCCAATATAAAAAAGGTATCTGGCATGATTTGGAGAAGAATTCAGCCAAGCATTAAAAAAGTTTATCACTATGAGTAGGGGTGGAAAAGATATTACAAACCACCCTCCAGACAAATTCTGCCAAAGAACAGGTAAAGAAGACAGTCAATGGTTTCATCTGTCCCATAAATTTGACATCTTTGTCAACTTTCCAACCTGTACTAAGCAGAAGAACGAGAGGAAAATTTTGATCAATCCACAATTTCTGACAAATTTAGATGAGAACAAAGATCTATCAAATCAATCCACATTTTCTGGGTTTCTCCTACAAGAGTTCTTCTAAGCCTTGTACTTCCAAAAGTTACAATTCATCACCTCTGCCACTTAGATCTTTTTGTTAGAAGTCATCTTATATAACCTAGGAAAGCTATCAGGCATCAGCAGGAGTTTGCTTCCGTATCTATTTATCCACCCAGAACAAAGTTCTTTATCTGTTGCCTATTGTTCTTACCAGCTATCAGAAAAAAATAGAGCCATGCGAAAAGAACTAGAAAATAATATTTGGATACATTCTGTGAGGAGAATTCACATGAACCAGCAAGCGTGCGAACAATTGTAAAGATTTCGATTGAAATACAAAGCATTTATCTTCAGCCTGACAACGAGGCCTATGTAGTGTGTTGTGGATGTCCAATGGGCAATATTCCACAAAGTCAGTCTACCTTGTGGAATTCCAAGGTAGACTCAGAAGTCTCACTTGGATTGCAAATCAAAACATGATCTTGAAAAACCGATAATTTGGGCAACTGCAACTTGGATTGCAACCAACATGCATGGTAGGGCCACTGTTTTAAGGTGAGTCAATTGCAACATCATGGAGATAGCCCAGTCCGATCTTTTTGACAATATCGTGAGCATGGTGGCATGAAGCATTTCTTAGAGGAAATTCAAAGGCCTGGTAACTTACACATGTTGGAATATTGGAAGGAGAGGAGTAGAAGAGTCTTCCAAAATGAATGCTGGATTTTGCAGGATGGCCTCTTCAAGATCAAAAAGGATATCAAGCCACAACAGATATCAGACCAGGAAGAAATTAATCTAAACGATTGTCCATAAAAAACATATCAATAGATAATTCAAATATAGAAAAGAAATTAGCAGCTGTGACTATGATGGAATTGATGAAAGCAACTGAAACTAATTCAGCAGTAACAGACATTGTTGCACATTAAATTGGTTGTACACAGGACATCATACTCTCAAAGTAGTTTCTTTTGAAAATGTTTCCGTCACACACATAATAGTTAGGGTGGCAATAATAATTAACTGTATTTTGCATATCCAAACTAATAAGAGCAGATACAACAGCACTTTCTTTAAAAAAAGGAAACATCTATGAACATACAGTAGCGGCACATGCTACTTTGACCTGAACTGTTGGAATAATTTCAGTTGTAGTTAGAATCTGTCAATGCATACCCACCCTTTTAAACAGTACTGGCCACATCTTAATTCCTTGGCAGATTTTTTCCTGTTAAATTAAGATTTCTGCTTATATTTTCTCAATGTTAGATGGTATTCATCTTGTCAATCATGTGTTGTGGTTTCCTTTTCTCAAACTTAGCTATGTAATTACAGTAGGGTGAAATGTTAGATCTCCATACCAGCGCATAAAACTTATCTTCAACAGGAATATCACCACCCAGTAGCATGTCTCATGACGTCAGCTTTGGTAGCTGACCTTCTGCAGGGGAAGCCACCCTAACATCATATACTAGGAAACCTTGAACTTGACCATTCACTAAGGCTATCCTGCTGAAATCAACTGGGGTATTTCTTTCGAAAAGATAGTCAGGGTGTACACCAGACTACCAGAGGAAGACAAGTGCTTCTGTGCCACCTCTCTTACGAATAATAAGATTCTCTGCCAGAATTGAGTGTTAGGATTAGTTCTTAATAGTTCGCCATATAAAGTTGCACCAAGAAATGATACATTCATCTCAGTAGCTAGCTTGTTACGAACCCTCAACATTCTACTCAATCAACAACCAGCACAAGGGGAAAACCAACAACTCAGCTCAATTTCTCCAATACTTGGGGTTACAAGTAGCAGAATGGAAACAGGGATTGGGGATGAGAATTCAAGGCAAGGAATTAGAGAAAGTAGACTGGGAATTTAGAGAATAAAGAGTTGGGGAATCAGGAAGAGCATGAGGAGGAAGGAGGCCGCAGCCATCAGATTTTCTGTAAATTCATCGACACTTCCTTTTTGTAGTGGCAAGCTTGACAATAGATTGGGCCTAACAGGCCTTCCCTTTACCTGCATTCCAACCCGGCCCACGTGCGTGACATAGCTGCATGGCCAGAGATGATAGTTTTGGATGCTCATCAGGATCCATAATTCCAAAGGCAAGCGCCTTGAAGTAGTACCAGTCGTCTTCCTCAGACAGCCTCTTCACCCTAATGGGTTGGGTTGTCCCAAACTTAGCAATATCCTCTGTTCTACCAATGACTACAACCTTAATTCCAGTACCAGCCATATTCTGCAAATATGATTGAAATTTTGTCCAAGCTGCCTCATCCACATCCCAAAGGAACTTAATAACAAACACTTCCCTTGAGAAGCCTTGGAGTTAAGCGAGAGCTCTCCGATCTTTAGATCATCTTCTTTGATGAAAAATATATGGGAGAAGCAGTTGCGCACCCTCTCATCCTGGCAAGCATGTTGCGCAAGAGTTTTCTTTCCCATCTTCTGTGGGCCGATATAGGAAGAATGCTAACATATGGATCATGAGCATCTTTGCAAAGCAAGAAGTTGATGACTTGCTCTTTGTCAATACTGTGACCAAACATACACTTATCCGTAAATAGATATGTGCTATAAGGCTGACGAGGTAGACGAGGGTAGCTGCCAAGGCCCAAGGAGCATGACAAATTCTCTCATATCTGAGATATTAGTTTCTAAACTATCAACAACATCTTTCAGGTTTGTTGTGCTCCTGCTACCAAAGGCTACTGGTGTGTATTTTCTTATGGCATCTGCAAAACGAAAGCGCTTGGCAGAGTTACAGGTAGACAAGGGAAATGACTGAATATCATGACTCACCTCATCTTTGATGCTCTCTTCTTCAGGGGGTTGGAACTTGATATTGTCAAGCATGTAGTATCCGAGGTAGAATCCCTCAGTAAGTCCCTTTAGCTGTAGGAGCATTCCTTGATTTGTGATGTGGCGTCCATCTACTTCCTCGACAACAGAGTGCATTCTTAGCAAGACGCGTTCCAGCCGTTTATGATCATCCTCCTAACATGGTTGCTGTAATTTTGTGCTACCGAAGAGATGAACCAGCTGATAAGATCACCTGCCACAGCTGAAATCATAATCTCCATACTAAACCGAGCTCTGCTTGGGAACAAGTGGTCAAAATGGGAGTTTGCAAAGTGAGCCAGGCTTCTAGAGGTTACAAAGAAGTAGGCAAAGAGACCAAGACAACTATACAAGAAATTAGTAACAAGTCCAAGTCCAGGAAGCAGTTCACACGAGACGGTTCATCTTGAACCAGACTTTTTCTCTTCAAAATGTAACACAAAACATTTCCACATACTTTCCTATGTAGTAGTAGACATGAATTTACATGCATTTAAGTAAAATAGTTTGTGCTCTTCCAAGAGGAAGATATTTTCAATGTGCTTACAAACTGTAAGCATTTGTAGTAAGGTTGTTCTAGCCGCCTTATCAAGAACGAAGGAATAACATAATGATGGAACTTTAATCATTCGATTACTCAAAAGTGCTACTATACCAATACTACTATCCAGCCAAAAAAGATGAACATTGCCATTAGACATGATCTTAATCCAGTGTTTGCGCGTAAAGGCATTTTCCTAGCACGGCATTGCACACAAGAGCGAGATATAGAGCTCCAAGGCATCAACTCACCGGGGCGCGCGGCGGGCGAGTGACCGGAGCGAACCTTGAATCCGGCGGCCTCCGACGGGAATCCCAGGGAACGCCGAGAAATCCAACCACCGCGCACGCCTCCCTCAAACCACCTTCCTCTCCGGCCATCCATCTCCTCCTCCTCCGCCGCCGCCGCCGCCGCCACCAGCTGCCTGCAACCTCACTGCTCGATCTCTCTCTCTCTACGTTTTCCTCTGATTTTTTACGACGATTTCCTCTTGATACAGCATTCTATTGAAATTCTCCGGTGGCCATTGGACGAAACTTCGCCTCCGGCGCTGCATCCCGGCGACCGGCGGCGGCGGGATGACGGTTGACGGGGGAGCGGAGCGGGGCGGGGCCAAATGCAGCTTCGGAAATTTGTACAAAGTGTAGGGGCCTTTTCCGCAAAGCTCCGATAGGGGCTATTTTGTAAAATTCCATCCGCACGGAGGGGTATGTGTGTAAATTATCATTTGTAAATTGTAAAGAAATCCATTTTAAAAAGTCACAGGGTAACAAGAGTACCTTTATATAGTAGGTTGTCTACGTAGGGGGTTTTGGACTTTATGCCACTCTCGCTCTTCTATACCAATAATGTTTTATCAAATACCACATTTCTAAAATCTTTGATTATTTACCATCTGAGTCCACTAAATTATTTTTATTGTGCCATTGTTGTGAACTAACTCAACAAACCAAAGGATAAATGACCATTGCCCTTATCTTCCGTGAAAAGAGATTTAGGAGGAGCTTAGCCTCCGGGTGGAAATGGTTGCCCTCCCGTCATAGCCACTTCGAACGAGTTAAAGCCACACTAGCAACCCCCCTCCCCCCGTCACCCCTCCGAACGAGCCACGTCTAGCTTAAAACGTCGATCTGGAGGCGCTGGAGCTTGGGACGTTGACCGCCAAGCTGCCAACTGATATGCTTTTGGTTGCAACACTGGGCCACTTTGAAGGCGCCAAGTCCGTTCGCGACACCGCGTTGCCACCCAATCTAGAGTCATCGGAGCTCAGTTCATAACCACTGGCCAACATGTGACGACGTCGTTCCTTCGTGGCTTCTCCTTCATGAATTGGGAAGAGAAAGAAGATATGCAAGAGGAAGAAGATAAAGGGCACCTAGGTCATTTTTATCCATTTTGCTTAGTTTGCTAGCTAAAATGGCAAATTTGAAACAGTTTAGTCATCTTAGGTGGTAAATAATCAAAGTCTTTTGGAGGAGTGACATTTGAGAACATGCCATCCGGGAGAGTGGCATAAATTCTAAAAACTCGTATGTATAACACTAGTACTAGATCAACTTGTATTCACTTAGATGTGATACCTAACCTTTATGTTTCATGTTGACGTTAACATTATGTCACTAAAATTGTTCGATTTGAGCTTTGTATATCGGAAAAACCTAACAGATATAACATGTTGTACCCCTCACATTTAAGGAGTGGGCAAGGAAGTCACCAAACCTCCTTTTCATTAGACTCGTCACACACTCATAACTCCTCATCGACATGAGCATTGGCTCTCTCCTCCAATTGAGCCCCATCCCTCTTACAATTATTGTTGCCTATATCACAAGTACGATGTCACCAGATTCGACTTCTATTTCTTTTCGTTTTGTCATTGCCGACTGATGCTTAATCACATTGTTGCGCCCCTTCTTATTCTCTTCTTGATACTACTTTATCGTCTTCCTTGCATTTTTTTCCATCGCTGTTCTAACTCAATATCGAGTTCCAACCATATACAATGTCTAGCCAACATACGTGGGGGCTACAATGACGGACATTGAGCTTGCTACTTACAAATACTACTTTTTTTGTCTTTCTTTTTTCTTTTCTTCGTTTTCTTTCACTTATTCATGATTATATCAAGGTATATCAAATATTGTAGACAAAGAAAATTAGACGGAATTTTAGTTCTTCTCTTATCAACTTAAAGTTTTTTTTTTTGGACAATACAACTCAAAGTTGGTTTATCTAATGACATTCGTAAATATACTCCAATATAATCTTGTCCATATCATCAGCGCGGCACCTCTACCTAGACTGAGATCCCTGACTTTAGGGCCTAAAGTTAGATGTGAAAAGTACCGTGACTTTAAGGTGTTTTCAGCCGTTCGTTTCACAGCGAATGACCGAGATCGATCGCTACATTGATTCGTGATTTGTACTATGCACAATTGTAACTATGAGATAATTGTTTTGCATTGTTGCTACAATGAAAATTTGCAAATCATTGTTTTCTATTGTAGCAACAGTCTCTACCTTTTTCTTCTACCACACCCTCCATGACGAGATGGTTGGGAACCCATGAGCAAGAACACAGCCTTAGACCTATCCAATACTTGTCGCCCTCTGCCTAGCTCCATCATATATTCATATGCTTTTAACTTATTAATACTAACTCGTATCCAAAAATTAAATTTAAAATTTCTATTTTGAGCGTTGATTTTAAATTCGAATTTGATTTTAATTCTAGGGGTAGTATATTTGCCGGCTTTGAATTCCCGAATCCCTGCCGGACTCCGCCACCACCGCAATGCCGCGCCGCTCCGCCTCCCGGTACGCCGCCTACTGGGCCGCCGACGCGCTCGCCGGCGACGACGCCCTCGACTTCTCCCTCACCAAGGGTAGGGGTTCATCACGCCGGGATCCTCCTCCTCCTCGATTTCCTCCTCCCTTCCTCCTCTCACCACCTAGGGTTGTTGCGCAGCGCTGGTGGGCGTCTCGCCGGATTCCCTCACGGGCGCCCCCGAGGCCGTGCGGGAGCGCGTCGCGCTGCGGTGCCTCCAGGAGGTCGTCTCCCTCGCCTCCGATGGCGACTGCGAGGCCACGCCCACGGCCGGAGAGGTGCTTAGTGTGGACGCCTCCCGCTCCTGCGAGGATTCGCTGCTTCAACTCATCCGAGAGGTATTCAGCGCGCACGATACGCGACCATGCGCACTCTTGTGGCTCTGATTTCTGACCTGCCTTGTTTGATTAAGTATTGGTTGATTTGATTACTGGAGATTGGTTGCGATTTGTTCATCGGTTCATGTAGTAGACAAGCGATCCCCATTCCCGTTGGTCGGTACATTTCTGGAGATAGTTATTGGTAGCTTGGTTATGGTGTCGGATGCGATTGTGCTGGTGTGGGGTTAGTCATTTCCAGCTTTGGTTATGTCTTTTTTTTTTTCAGATAAACAAGGTTGACATTAATAAATACCTGGGATTTTGTGTTAATTTCCTTCTTGATTCAAGAATCAAGAGATATACTACAATCGGAGCTTGAATAAGTCATACAAACACATGCATCATGATTGGGTTTGTAGATTGTCTTGCTTCAATTTCGTAATGGCAAGAGTACAAGATCCTTTCTGATTACACCTAAATGCCTATACAATGCTTCTTGTTGTGTAAGCAGTAAATATCAATGGACATAGTCGGAATTATGGAAAAGATAATTTCTGAATTTACTTCTCAACATTGCATCGATGATTTATATCAGTCACATTTTCTAGCAAGTACAGTTTATAATGGGATTTTGTAAAGTTTGATAACAAAAATACGTGACCCTTCAAATTGATGTGTTCCACTTCAATATTTGTCGGGTCCTCTAACCAATCACTTAATTCCCGATCCAATGTTTCAGACCAATATTCTAGACTAGATCCTGTTATTAATGTTTTTGTTTGCGTGTTCTGTTGATATGAAACATGTTGTTTTTCTTGTAACATTTCCATCTGTTGTGTTCCCTGTGGATAAATTCTGCTTAAAAGGCACCTTTTGCCCTCTACCCATTGTGTTGATTACTGCTCCAGTGTTCTAATTGTACAATATTGCTAGCCTAGACCCTTCTATACGATGAGCTCATGCATTCCAGTGATATGAAACATTGACATTCCTCTTTTAATTTATAATCTTCTGTGTTCCCACCTATATTTGCCTATATCTAGAGTCTAATAAAATACCTCTAGGACTCTAGGTTAATTCCCATCAGACTGTAAGGCTTTAAGGGTTGAGATACTATAAGGCTATATCCCTGTGAAGTTATGCTTGATCTCCAGGCTCTAACCAATGAGTTGTTTCATTGCTACATGTTCTATTTGCGCAACGTTGCTAGGCAAGATCAGTTATTTTCTGAGCTCATGCGTTCTGGTGATATGAACATGATATTTCCTCTACCTTCACTCTAGTTATTATAGAAAGTTATATATGCTTATTATGTCTCAAAAGATAATTGTTGCATCACCTTGCATATGGTCTCCATAAATGTTAATATTTGTACAGGGACAGGGGAATGCCATTGTGCCATGTTAAATGTTATTTCTCACATGATTATGTGTGGCACTGTGGTGCATCACCTTTTGAGATGATCTCCATGAATGCGTTAATTTGTGTAGCGAAGAGGCGATGTTGTGTTAAATATTGTTTCTCACATGATTACGACGGCACTGTGGCTCTTACACTTTTTAGTGTTTCATTGTGATTAAACCTGGCTTACCTCTTTGTGAAACAATATTATGCTTGTAGTTTATTCATTCAGTTTTGAAGCTAGTGTGCTGCTCCTAAAATGTGCATATTATAAAGCCCTTCCTGATGTCCAGATAATTTTAATGTTTACTTTACATAATGTAAAATTTTCAGGTTGGTAGCTCAGGAAGCTTGGAGAAGGTTATGCTTCTGCCCTTTAGTCAAGATGTCCAGAAGCTTATATCTATAAAGAGACCTACATTGCCTGAAACTTCTTTTGAGCTGGTATGTTAAAATGCAACATTTCAGAACTGAAAAAAGGACTTCTTTTGACTTGTTGGTGTGCTGCTTGTTTGTGTTCAGCTCAGAGAAGTTTACCCAGAGATCACACCTGTGGTCCTACCATCACCAGTGGAGCAGAATGGCAATGATCAACATGACAATGTCAGCCACGATCTTGAAAATACAGAGAAGACTGGGTTCAATACAGATGGCGCTCAGCTTCAGCAAGATGATCTAGCAAATTTAGTCAACGAAAGTAACACAGGAAATCTTCAGAAGGATGCAATGGCAACTCCTGATTTTCACCAACCATGTACATCAGAAAATAGATGTTTTGATCAGCCACAAGAAGATTCAATTAATGCTGTTGGTGTCAACATCAGGTCTCCAAAAGACAGTCCAACTAATGTAGATAGACACATACAAGTTGCAGCTGAGCCTTCTTTAGCTACTTCTGCAGATTTGCTGGGAAGTAATACAGGAACAATTTCTGAGCGGGACATGATAGATGATACAACCATGGTTCAATCACAATCTCGGGGGGTCAAAAATCCTAATACACTTAATTATAATAATGGAGATGAACCACTTGTTGCAAGCATTCAGTCACCAAAGGATTCCATCCATGAAGGACCGACCATGCAGGCAACTGTTTCTCCAGCTCTTGACAGAAGCAATGATGCTTTACCAGCAAGTACATCTGAAATAAGCCAGTTGCCTGAGTTTATTACTGTAGACGATACAGTAATGAATTCAGAGCCACATATCAACAAATCTCATCCAAATTCACCGAAACATGACACTGGTGATAAAGCAAATCAAGATGTGGATTACGGCAGTGTTGGTATTCAGAAAGTTGCTGCTTTCCTATCTGAAGGTTGCAATGGGGCTATTCAAGGAGAGAAATCTGAAACTAAAGATCCACCAGAGAATACGGTGGAGCATACACAAATGTTTGAACAAGAAAATAGTGACAAGGCTCAGTTGGAAGTCAGTTGTTCCGACAGAGTTAATCAAGATCTACAGGATGATGGCAACATCATGGAAAATAATATGGTCTGTGGTGGGCTGAATGTGCAGACTGCTCCAGAATCTCATACCTGCAGCATGGTCTTGCATAACAAAAATTTGGAGGCCAACCATTTGTCCAAGCAGAGTATTGGAAGGAACACAACTGCTGTTCAGAAAGATTGCTGCGGTGTTCCAATCTCTCCTCAGGATGTTAATGACACAAGAGTGAAGCAAGCTTCAAACAAGAGAACCATGGGAAATACTGTGGTAGAAACATCGCATGTGCATTCTTCAGATGATAGTCTCAGTGGCTTCGCAGCCACCGGTCTTCTGTCAATGGCTGACAAAATACCATTCTGTACTCAGGATCAAGATGCCAACGGTCCTGTTGAGGGCTTGTCAGAACAAGATTTGTGCATAAAGTGTGGTAAAGATGGCCAGTTGTTGAAATGCAGCAGCTGCTTGTTAGCGGCTCATGATACATGTTTTGGTTCATTAGCGACATTGGATGATTCTGGCCAGTTGTATTGTCCTGTATGCTTCTATACTAAAGCAACTGAAGCATATCAAAAGGCAAAGAAAACATATTCTGAAGCAAGGAAAAACTTATCAGCTTTCCTTGGTAGAAAGCAATTAGCTGAGCAACATCAGCAAGCTGCAGTGGGGCAAAGAGCTGCCAACAGTGAGGATCATTTGAATGGGTGTAACAATGCATCTAAAAGGAAAGATAATCATCAATCTGAAGGAAATAACCTTTCTCATAGGGATGAAGACCCTACCCGGCAGAGGAAGAAGCAGAAGACAAATGCTACTAGTGATGCTTGCGCTCAGGAAGTAGTCACTGAAAAGGTACCAGTTGTTCAGAATTCTGATGTTGCACCCATGAATAAGCAATCTGTACTCCAGAATAACAGAAAACAAGCTCAGGTTGCAGAGCACGAGCAGCCAGAGGAAAATGCAGAAGCTAGTGGAGAATCTGGTAATGACAATTCATTGCACAAAACAACACATTCATCTCAGAACAAGTGCAGTCCTGCTGTAAATCAGAATGTTGACGCTGACAAAGAAAATGGCCTTGCAAGTTCTCAACAGTCAGAAGATTCTGATGAAATCGAAGCTACATCTTCTAATGACTCTACCAAGAAATCATCGCCTCCTTGGCGCAAGTTGAGACACCGCAAAGCAATATATCAGGATAAGGATACAGCAATGCCAAGTAATTCTAAGAAAGTACTTGGGAACCATGATCAACATATGGCTTCACCATCAAGGAAAAGGAACTATGCATATCCACCCAAGCGTTAGTAAGTGTTATTAATAACTATAATAAGCTTCATAAGCACTTCTTTCCCCTGTTGTACTCCCATTTACTGTAGTCTTCACATAGCCAAAAGCATAGTAAACATAATTTATATGGGCACTAAAATGTCTCTGAGTTGTGGTTAATTTTGAACCAAATGACATTGAACACTCTGATGTAGACATGTGACAAATAAAACTGCACTATGAGAGTTGGGGGGATAGAATATTAAGTTTTAGCGCTCTCGCAAGTTGCAACACAGTTTCCATGAATATTCATAGTTCAATGTCTTAGACTGATAGACGGCATCATGCATTAGCCCATCTGGTTTACAAGGCCATAGCTTTATCATGTAATAATACTGTATGATGGAAAGCAAATTCATAGGAATCATTAATACCTAGAATTCATAGGAGTGTGAACTCATGAAATTATAGTTAGGATAGTAAAATTAGGCTGCACTTACTACATATGGTCCTGACATAGGTAATGGACAGTATTCTCTGTTGCGTGAAAATGCAAGTATTTACAACAAAAATGGAATCATCAACGGAAATTTCGACTATTTTCCTTAGGACTTCGGTGTTTGCTAGAACGGATACCTATTCAAATGCTTCATTTGTTGTGAATTTTTTTCACTGGAGGTGTTGTACACGGTTGTACCAAGAAATTAAGCATGCCTTTTCTTGCAGCTCTAACCCTATTGCACCGGCTGGAAGGCGCACAAAGCTCTGTTGGACAGAAAAGGAGGAGATAACGTTGAGGGTTAGTGCACCTGATCTGAAAAAGTTGTTACCGGCACTGATGAATCTTGCACCATCTTCTGTTGCCTAGCTAGTAATGTGCATGGATGCACCTCTTGTATACTTACACTTTTCTCGTGTTCTATTCAGGAAGCAATGGCAAAATTTACCCCAAGGGACAACGGCCCAATTCCATGGGTCCAGATACTGGAGCACGGTAGGGATGTGTTCCACAGGACACGCCTCCCATCCGACCTGAGGGTCAAATGGAGGAACATGAAGAAGAAATCAGGCTCATGACAATCTTAACAACCTACTAGTGCAGGCTGTGCAGCTTTTGTTCTGTGCATTCTAACCACTTACTCTTAGAGCCCATTGTGTGTGTCATCACCATCTTGTAAGGTTGTAAATTCTCGTTTTTGAGAAAAAAAAAAGTAAGGTTGTAAATTCTCCTTGATGTGTAGAACACTTCAATTTTATCGTTCTTTCTTGGTATGTAGAACAGGTCAGTGAACTTGGCTTGATGTCCCAAGTTCACGTCTATTTTCTGCAGATGGCTCCATTCTGTTAAATGTTAATGAAGGCGAATAGGTGCAATGCAGAAGTGAAGATGGAAATTTTTGTGTTCATATGGACATCAACAGAGAGAACAACAGTGTTCAGACAGTAGAGAGAGAGATATGTTTGATGTTTAGCTACAATCACAAATTTACAAAGGCAATGCTCAATGATGGCCAGGGTCCAAAACGAGACGGCGATCCTGGCCTGCACAAGGATAAGAGCCCAGCACAATAAAAAGCCTTCCAAAACAAGGCCAGTAGAATCATGGCCCCATTAAATTACCAATCACTCAATCTAGCATCAGCCTTCAGCCGATAACAAAAACCTTCTAGCCATTAGTCCATTACCAAGCTGAGGCCACTTAACAACCCACTAATAATGAGTAATGACCCAATTAAACCCAATAGGGCCAAAAATAAGCTTGTCACTTGTAACCCTGCTTCCACTACAAAACTGTTTTGAGTTTCTAGATTCAATATCATGTGGGGGAAAACTGTTTTGAGTTCCTAGAGTCAATATCATGTGGGGGTAAGATTTCCAGTATGCTCACAATAGTGCACCAAAATCTCCACGCTATCAGATAACTCCGCATTCTGGTACGGTTAGTACCTTTTTTTTTTTTACATAATGGAATATAATATCCCGACCTTTACTCAAAAGAGTTACAGCTAATTATTACATAGTAGCTTTCAAGAACATTGCTTTTTGGTACGGTTAGTACCCAATGGCTTTTTGGTACGGTTGGTACCCAATTAGCTTTCTCCAACAAATTCTCCAAAAGTTGATAGAACCAACTCAGTTGCTAGAGGATGAGCTCTATCGTTAACTCTGAAGAAATCTTTGATAGTAATACAGCAGCGATCCCTAAGAGTCCCAACATCCTGAAATTTTTACATTTTAGTCCTTTTGAAAACTTATTTTATAAATAGACCCCTGTAAAAACTTATTACAGGAATGGTCCTTTTTTTGCGCCAGAGAGGCTGGCGCTGTCCTCCAACATGGCGGCGCCAGCCAACCTAGCGCCGTCACCGTGGCACTAAGGCAAGCGTGGAAGGGGTGACATGGCAAAAGGGGGTGCCAGCCACTCTGACGCCGCCCCTCATACCACGGCACAAGCGATGCTGGCGCACCTGTCCTTGGGGGGGGGGGGGGGCACCTCCTTTCTCCTCCCCACAGCCATTTGCGCCAGCACTTCCAGCCAGAGCCGAGCTCGAGTTCTTCACCCTCTCTCTCTCCCACTCACCTCTCCACCTCAAATCCACTCAATTTGAACTCGTTTTTCGCGGGATTTTCATGGAAATAGAAGAGAAAGGTAGACTCCTCCGTTCCCTCCTCTCATTTTTTTTTTGTTTTAATCAGTTGAATTTGTAAATCGGAGGGTAACCCTAGAACCACCTTTTTTTTTTCCAAATTTGTGATTTTTTACATTTGTTGTTGGGATTTGCTTGTTGTAGTGTTGCATGTGTGCAATGTACTCATTGGTGTCACGATTTTTTGAACTATATATGTGGTAATGTGAATTTTTGGATAGTTTGGTTGGATGGATGGATGAAAATTAAAATTACTTTCATGCCTCAAGTCTATCAAATTAAAATTACTTTCATGACCCAATTCCATTTTTTTATCCATCCAACCAAACAATCAACAAATTCACATTACACATATATAGTTTAAAAAATCGTGGCACCAATGAGTACATTGCACACATGTAGCACTACAACAAGCTAATCCCAAGAACAAATGCTAAAAATCATAAATTTGGGCAAAAAAGGGGTTTTAGGGTTACCCTTCGATCTACAAATTTAACCGATTAAAACGAAAAAAAAGAGGGGGGAATGGAAGAGTCTGCCTTTCTCTTCGATTTCCACAAAAAAAAAAATCCCGCGAAAAACGACTTCAAATTGAGTGGATTTGAGGTAGAGAGGTGAGGGGAAAGAGAGAGGGGGAGAAGCACAGAGCTCGGCTCGGGCTGGAACTTGGGCGCAAATGGCTGTGGGGACAAGAAAGTGGTGGGGCCCACAAGGGTTAAGGGCGCGACCCACCTGGAGGAGTGCGCCAGCCATGCTGGCGCTGTGGTATGAGGGGCGGTGCCAGTGTGGCTAGCACCCCCCCTCCGCCCAGTCAGCACAGCCACGGTGGCACGGGCACAGCACCAGGATGGCTGGCGCCACTATGTTGGACGACGACGTCAGCCTCTCTTGCGCACCAAAAATGACCATTCCTGGAATAAATTTTTCCATGGATCTATTTGTAAAATAAGTTTTTAAAAAGGATCAAAATGTAAAAATTTCAGCCCGATATCTTCATGTTTCATCAGTTTTCGTACTCTTGCCACATTCTGTCCTCTCTCTGGGAATGTGCACGTTCAACGGCAGGATGGATAAAGGTTTCAATCCCTTTTGGCTTGAACTCAAGCAGCTTGTCAGCAGCATAGAAGGCAAGTTCAATATTCCCATGACTCCGGCATCCAGCAGCCAAACTTGACCAGATGACCTTATTCGGCTCTTGGGCAATAAAACAAAAACCAGGACAACAAATGAAAGAAAATTAGTCAGAAATCCGCGGCAGTAAGCAAATTAGTCCATACAAGTCAACAAGAAATTAGTACTAACAAAAATGGAGTTTTCAAAGTGAGAGAGGATCAATGGATCATTGAGGTAAGAAAGAAGCTAGCTATGTCAATTTTGACGATGGCACAATATCAATTTTCTCAGCTATAAGAGACAATGACAAGTCAACAAGAGATTAGTAACAAGTGCTGAGAGCAGTATACCTTTTTATTACTAACTACAAAGCCAATACAGAATTGCAGATTAGTAAAAAATAGGAAGTACATAGTATCATCAGTTACCACAAATCCAAAAAACTTTATATATTAATACAAAATAGGTACAAACTATCCATATTCAAACTTTGACCACTCCTATTGCAGCAACAAATTTGTAAATATTTCTTAAATGCACCATATTAATAAAGTATGTTGCATGTAAAATATAACCATATACAACATTTGCTCATCAAAATGTACTAATTTAAAAGTGATTGGTGATCGAACTTAAATAATACCAATCAACATCGACAAGTATTTGGGAGCAGAGTATAAAGTTTGTTGGGCTTGTGTGTGGAGTTTACAGTGTTTGTATGTGTTTCAGCCCAGTTGGCACATATAAAAAGGATGTATGCTCAGAGGAGAATAGACAAAGGATCTAGAGAGTTCCATATAAATTTCCCAAACACCACATGGTATTAGAATAACAGACCTCTCAAATCATTTTTCCCTAAGAAGATACAGTAGACCATTAACAAACTTATCTTCTTGACTACAAAGTCATACAACAACACAAAGAGAAAATGCCCATAAAAGCACCAGAATCTCCTCTGGTTTCACACAGGAATCCAAACAGACACCGAGATCAAGGGCCTAGATTTCCAGCACAAAGAAAGCCTTCCCTTCTCACACACAACCCCAAACACCCTGTTGAACAGCCCAACTAGCATCCTGGCCTGAGCTATGTTGCAAGCACTCAACTCACAAGCCATAAACCCTTCCAAAACCTCAGAAGCATTGGCCTCAACTCTCACTGACCCATACTTCACCACAAAATCCTGTATCCTTGGCCCCAGCAACTCCATCTCCACAAGCCTCAGGCATGGCTCATAATTACTACCAATGAAGCAACTCGCCATTGACTCGAACACCGTGGTGAAGTGGTGCAATGCCTCGAAGAAGAATTCGACAAAGGAGGCACTAGATGGAGATGCACCTCTTCCAATTCTAACTAGGTCCTCTTCTATGGTGACCACTAGCTTAGGCTGTAGCTTCTTGACACAGACAAGCAGTAAACTCTGCAATGTGCTTAGTGACTTGTAATACATACTTGTTGTATCACATGAGACAATCACTGAGCCTTTACAGTCCTCGGAGAAGGCATGCAGTTCATCTTCATCGTGAACACAGATGGAATTATATTGAAATGGAAGTTCCAAAGAGTCGGCAAACTCCGATAAAAGCCGTACAACTGTATCATGAGTGCTAGCGTTGTTGTCAGCATATGTTGTGATAGCTGTTAGTCTGAAGGACTTACCGCCACAGCGAGCAAGGTCCGACATGAGTGATGACCACTGGATTCCCTCTCCGATGTTCAAGTCGACGACATGGACATCCATGTCACCAATGATGGCATCTAGGATGGCCTGATTGGTAGTGAAGTGTGCAAACTTAACAAATGGTGATAGCTCTTGTATGATCTGGTGCACCAACATGTTACCAGATGGAAGTGGCTCTGGCTGATAACACCCAGTGGATGCACTGGACATCCGGGAACGCAGACCTTGGTCAAAGTGGAACGCCAATCGATCGAAAGAACTGGCTGCTCCATTTTCAGGTATCCCAGACAGGAAGTCATCAAGCCTCGAGAATGCTACTGATGCAAGGATTGAATCTCCTGCCTCGACCGCCTCTGCACCAGCAAGGAGGAGGTCGCTTAAACTGTCCTCCTCCAAGAGCTCCTCTTGGATTGCTGCCAAGTTGACACTCTCTTGGCCAAAAATTCTATCATCACAATTAATAGACACATCAACATCAGGAGCATCATGTTGATGCAACTCATTAGAATCTAGCACCATGGTGTCAAGTAAATCAAGGTCCTCTTGTTGATCAGAAAAAGGATCAACATGGAGAGCTGCTTGAGAAGACCATATGAAATACCCACTCTCTTCGTTTGCCGGAAAGGAGAGAAGAGGGGAACAAGGATATGACATAGTCTCCATTCAGTTGTTGTCTACCATAACAAGTTGCCTTTGTCTGTGTGCTTCAGCATGGACAATTGGACATATATATACACAATGAGGAGGCAAGGGGAACGGAGAAACGTAGAGAAGAAAAGACAGAATGATGTGTGAGCCTTCAAGGCCAATGCAAGCTAAAATGTCTTGGTCTCAGATCCCATAATAACATGGATCAAGCTGAAGGAAGATATAAAACGACAAGTATTCGGCATGCATTGTCATTTTTTGTTGGCCTAGCAGATGAAGCAGAACGACCAGAGAATGCACTGAAAGTATATTCCAAGAATGCTTCTTTCTGCGTGTCAGCATCTATTCAGTTATTGGTCTATATGCATATAAAAGGAATACCATGTGGTGTTGCCCACTTGCCCTGAAGTATCTATAGCTTGTAGTCATACATAAATAAGCCAATGACAATGAGAAAAAAAATGCAAATATAAACTACATGCTTGGAGGAAAAACATATGTTTTATCTTTAATTTGATGGACAATAACTCAATTCCTACATATCTTGGCCGTGTATGAAGAGTTTGTTTCAGTCTGATCAGAACAATGTTAAGATTTCAACTTTATTATGACCAGCAAAAGCGCAGTTAGTTTTCATTTGCTAATGTGGTTAATTTTATTAATGCTAAAAAAAACATGACATAGACTTGCTTCCAAGCTCAATTCAGTCATAAAGCGCTGTTATAAGGTGGTACTATATTACTGTCAGATTCCTAATGTAGTCCATGGACTAATGGAGTTGTTGCTAGTTCTGTCAAAACATTAATAATTTATTAGACGATAGAGTGGAGTTGAAAGAGGACAATACAGATTGTCTCAAGTAGTGAAGTTGTTGCAAAGCAAACACAGAAAACATGTGTGGGTTAAGCATATTTCTTGGTTTTAAGCTACCTATTGCTGCTATCTGAACATTTTTTAGAGTTGGTTCCAGAAGATGGCAATGTCCGGTACTTCATATACAAATGGCTGGAGCAGCAGTAGAGATGGGGCACAATGAGGTACTGCTTGGAACTATGTTCCAGTGAGAAAAAAATTACTAAGAATTGCTCTAATTGAAGGCATCTGGTAGTTAAGGAGAGAATCTCGCAGTGACAGTACAAGACAAACGCAATAGAACAAATGAACAACTGTTGTTTTCTGTTCTGTAGAAAAAATAGCTTGGTGTGTCTCACTGTCTCCTAATCCCCAACTAGTCTTTTAAGTCACTTAAAAGTATTATATCCTGGTCTATCAATATAGAGTTTCTAAAGTATTAGAAGATACATGGCATGCTACAAAACGTGAATCACAAAATGAACTACGAAGGAGCACATGGAAAGTTTATAATACTAGGTAGAAGATACAGGTGTCAGAAATTAGACAGATCGGCTAGAATAATGCAATTTTCATATGTATTATATTATGCCTTAACTAGAGAAAATAAGTGTAGTTCTACAACAAAAGGTTATCCTCTTTCAGAAAGTGTTCAGTATTTCTAGGCGAGAAGCCGTTTATTTGTAAGTTGTTCTGCTACTTCAATAACTAGATTGTCAAGTTACTAGTTACAATTACATAAGCCTTGGTTTGTCTACACACTATTCTAGGGAGCATGAGATTACAGGATGACCCTGTGAATGACAGTGCAACAGTAGTAAAAGTAAATGAAATATTATTTTTTCGGAATATGCAAAGCACATATCTTTGTATTAAGATTGAGGGTAAGGCCTTACACAAGAGCATCTCAATTATGTACAAACAAGATCAAAAGAAAAAATAAAAAAATAATAAAAAGGGGTGCTAAAGGCAATGTCTATCAAGTGAAGGAAATAATAAGATCATAGTTTGAAGTTCAAGAAAGAGTGAAGATTATAGCACCAGGACAAAGAAAAGGAGAAAGTTTCAGCATTATGCCCTATCCACTCGACAAACCAATCTTTCTTCTAGGTAAATGGCGATTTGAGGCTTGTCTAGATTAAAGAGAAATTCACTGTCAACTCTGCTGAACACTTGTTAGCAGTTTCACATCCTACTACTTAGAGCATCAAAAACTTCTGATCAAGTAAACCGAAACACACCACAATCCAAGGATGGCAAGGCATGGTCAACTGATTTGTCTTTTAAGATCTCTGAAAAAAAATATATTTCTTGTTTCAGAATTCAGTAGACTGGATATAACTGAAAGACGGGACTAGAAAGGCGGCAGAAAATAATAGTCTAACAAATGCAAGAGTACATTGAACTTTCAAAAGGTACCGAAGAACATCTCAATCACTTGCAAAGCCTAGGTACCTAACTACTGAAAACAAAAGGACTGGTGACCTAAGGTCCAAGTCATACTCCAAAGTCCAAATTTCCAGATAAAATATTTGCCCATTTCAGCTAATGCTGTGGGGGAGTTAGGGAAGCTGAATCATGCCATCATGTAGGCCCCATTCTAGAGAAAGCTTACCTGGTAGTGCTGAAGATTTTTTTTGCCATTTGCATCCAGTAAACATAAAAGCAGCTGTGGTGTTGGATACTTGGATCGATACTGCAGTCCACCGAAGACGAATAAACGTTTGGTTTGATAAGTGTAGTGTTGAAATTGAATTGTGGGACCCATGTTGAAAAAACAAAATCCCCCAATTACTACGTTTTGCCCTGCCTGTATGTGCCAACTGCTACAGGCAACAAACAACTCTTTACTCGGTTGGTTCGACCACAGTTTAGACTTCGATTTTTCCTCTGACATGCATGCGCCGACTTTCACAGTGTAGTATGGTTCATTTTTATGCACTGAAATCGATTTAAGCCTTACACTGGAGTTGCTCTAACCTCTTTGCTTGAAATTACATGCTTGCTTATGTTCCTATTATACCTCTTCCATTCTTCCCTGAATCAATCAAACAAAATAAAATAAACTATGTATGTGAAACATGATCCACTTAAAAACCCCATGATTTGAGATATGCTCATTGGCATGGTTTTCCTGAATTAATCGCATCGAAACAAGGAAAATTGAGAGGACCCAACAAGAGATAGGTTAGGTTCTTGGATGCAATTTTCCCCCTTAAAAACTTCTGTGGCGAGATTATGCTCAATCCCTTGGGATTGGTTGGGAAATAAACTAAACAAAAAAATCCCACATCCGAAGGGACTGCTTACCCGACCAATCACACCTAAGTCCTAGCCAACTATCCTGGACAGAAATGTGTGTACGCCGATAAAAACAAACAATTGTACCAACGTGGGCGAGCAACTGACTTGCTTTCCACCTCTCATGTGCGGGTCGCGGGGAGAAGTTTAGGGTTAATTAGGAGTTGGTTGGCTTTACCTGAATCGACGGAGGCGCGCGGCGGCGGCTGGGTGCGCGCCGGAGGCGGAGATGGTGGCGAGCTGAGCCGAGCCCCAGCTCCGGCCTGCTTGGGGGAGATGGAGATGGAGGGAGAGAAATGCACGGTGCTTTTTGTCACTGACACGTGGGCTTAAGAATTATCGGGCCCATATGTCAAAAATAAAGTCACACGTGTCAGGGATTATCGGGTCCATATGTCAATGACAAAGTCACGTGACTTTTACTGCAGAAGACCATCATCCAAGACAGAAATGGTTCTCTCATGCAATTTAGACACTATGGCATGTTTTCTCACATATGTATTGCACACATCAACTTAAAATATTATTAAAATTATACGCTTTTATTAATCTACATCTATTTATAAAGTCTCGTCTTCAAATTCATTACATAGGGAAAAAAAACCAAAACTTTAACATATTTATCCTCTCAAAACTGTTAGAATTTTTATATTTTTTTTACGATGAAAATATAAATGAATTTAAGGTTAAAACTTTAAATATAAGTGTACATTTTTTCTAGATATTTTGATAAAATTTATTAGTCGGTGCGCACGGTGTGTATACGAGAAGGTTTGTATGCATAGGATATGTTGCTCTTCATCAAACATCTAACAATCCCTGATATTTTTAAAACAAAATATTTGCTCCACGCTTTGAAAAATAAGATTTTCAAAATAATAATAATAATAATAATAATCTTCTACTAGCTTAAACCGCTTCATCTAAAGTGGAATTAGGCATGCTTGGCAGGATAACATCATGTAGATTCCAACTACAAGCCCCTGTAAACTGAAACCGAATGGCCCTGTAAACCAAAACACTGGAGAAAATAGAGGAGAAAACATACTGTCGCCAAATGAGTGAGATAGGCCAACAACTGAACATTCTATGCCCAACCATTGCGGATCATGTCCCCAGGACCAGGCCAAACTCTTCCAATGGCCGTTTGGAGCACGTCCAACTTTTTTTCTATGGTTCCAGCCTTAACAAGAGAACCTCCTGATCTTTTCTTCTCATTTTCGTCGGCAGCATTGGACCACATTTAGAATTTTCCAGATCCAACAAGGTTCTCTGATATGAGAGACCACATGACATGACTGAGACACTGTTTTTTTCAAAATATGTGGACATCAATGGCAGCTGGGGACAAAACAACAAGAGTTTCAATCAGAACCCATTCCATTCACTATAACAACATCTTTACAAAACAACCGTCGCAAACATGTTAAACACAGTTCTTTCAACCTTCAGACTAAGGCATTAACAGATGATTGAACAGGAGGATGAATTGCATTTTCAGTAATGGTACAAAGATCAGCTAGCTACCCTACGAATGATTCATATATGCATATGGTATACATCAGCTATCTTTACAGTACATGAGTTGCAGTTAGCGTGCAACTTGAGGTGTGCTTGCGTCCTGCTCACATGAAATCCATGGAGTCGCTTAGGGTCTGGCCGCTCATCAATTGGCCTCCATTCAAAGAATTATGGGGATTATTTGGGTGGTGAGGACGTCCCTGGTGGCCACTTAAGTAGTGCATCTGCTGCTGTTGCGAGAAATAGGCCGGCATCTGCTGCTGCTGCTGGATTCCTCCATTGAAGGAGTTTCCATTCATGTTTGGAACTTGGCCTGCCGCTATCTTAAGCCGTTGAACTTCTTCTCGTAGGGCGTCATTCAGAGCTGCATTAAACAGAAAGGGCTTTCTCAACAGGTTGCTTGCTTATCTGGATAAATATATTTGGATTCATTGATTTCAATTGCCCTGTAATGGTCCCTAAACAAGAAAACATTATATCTGGTCCTTAATGACAAAGAAAGAAGAGCTTGATAACATTATTTCTGGGCCTTAATGACAAAGACGGAAGAGTTTCTGAAAGAATAGGACATACCATCTCGAAGTTTAGCTTGTTCTTCCATGGACTGCAACCGGAGTTTGAGCTCTCTGTTCTCAGCGGTTAAGCCAGACGTGTCCCTCTGACCATAAGTAAATTCCAAGATGAAAAAGGATATAAAATTAGGTATGTGCTGAGCAAAAGATAATTAGAAAATCAAACAAACCATAAGATAGAACATTCAAACGCTGAAAACATTAACACTAGCGAATGAGACTGATGCACAATCAGAAACATGATCTTTATTGTTAGCAGCAGAGCAAAATTTAAAGTGATCTTAGTTAGAAATAGCATTAACAAGGAGTAAAAACACTAATTTTCCAAAAAAAAAAAAAAAAATCACTAGTCCCGACTTCTTGATTCCCTATATAAAAAACTAAGCAAAGCTTTGTGGAGCAAGATAAACATCAGCTGTTATCCCTGATCACCAAACCAAAGTTTCAACCTCACACCTAATTTCACCATCTTTAATCAAACCAGCTTTCAAATATAACATCAACAGCCCTGTTTCTGACATGACCAACCTATAAAGTATATAGGCATCAGCATTATGACCCTACTTTTGGGTGCAATAAATCCTTCGGTTGTCACATCGGCTACAAGAACACTTGCAGACAAAAGAGAATTTAGAAAAAAAAAAATGCATAATGTGTTCAGGCTCAACTATGTTTTCCTGAAACAAACTTGTAATTTTTGCAGAGTAATAGACTACAAAACTTATGGTTACTCATTATAATTTGTCAGCTCTCAAATGATAAATTCACGAGCCAACTATTCCCTATTTACAAAATCATATAAAGCCAGTAGATCAGCTTATTCTCCCAATAAGCAGGACTACCATAGGTTCTCTCCAAAATCACAAATCTCTGGTCTCAAAAAGTGCGAACTCATAGGATGTGGTTAACTGTTTAGGGGTTAGATGACCTAGATAAGATATTATGGAATTTTTGGGATAAGCCGTTACAAAAGCTAGCATATCAATAAATTCAATTCTCACTGACATTCTCTGAAATACAAATGTATGCAGTGGCAGTTTGCAAGAAAAAAATCCTTCTGATCCCATTACATATCCAATTTAGTATACAGAATATGCAGGGAGAGAACTATCTGTTCATGGTGTTTTTAGTACACTATGAAAAAGTAATAATTCGGTCTTGTCAAAGTAAGCATCTAAGCAGCCTAACATTTTTCATGTAAATAGTCAAGTACCAGTGAAAATTATAAATTCAAAATAGCAAGAAAGTTCCTAAACCTGCTTGTCCTGGAAAGTGCACTTTGCAAGTACAGAACTATAGCGGTACTCACAGTTGAAAATAAATTCAACCAAAAATAGACTAACGCTTTTTATGATCATAGCATCCCAGCATGCCTGAACAATCGTACCAGAACTCCAGAAGAGCTAGCAACTTTGAACTCGAAGGAACTAGAGGTGGTTCTGTGCAGGAGCTCATTGTTAAAAAGGAGAATTAAAGAAAGAAAAACTCAGAAGACAATGTGCAACAGCTGTAACAATCAAGTAAAAACAATCAATGTTGAAGCCATCAAAGAATACAGTAATTTTTTTGTGATCGTCCATCCCAAAAACTGCTAGTGGACAGTAAATTGGTTGTACTGGACAGTGTCAAGTAGAAATTGATGTTAGTCAAATGACGTGTAAGCTGAAACAATACTGCATCAATGTATCTAAAGGGAAAATCGGGTTATTCCCGCAGCTAATATCAGGTCTGTCAGTTAGGTTAGATACAAGAGAACAAGCAAAGCATAGCCAAACAAAAAATCAACTGATCAGATAGAGCACTAGCCTCACTTTTATGGTAGTAGTTGCAGAGGCACCACAATCTTGAGTTATAATGCATACCTGGAGCAGCGTGAGCTGTGTTGAAAGCGTGGTTGCCTCTGTCTGCAGCGTCTGCACCTTCCTCTCCAGCTCACCGGTGTACTTGATCTTCCTCTCCTTCGACCTCGCCGCCGATTGCCTGTTCGCCAGAATCCTACAAAAAAGAGATTACCCACCATCAGATTGAGAACGCAACAAGGAGCCCGATTTCAGAAAAAGAAAAAAAAACCAGCACAATAGACCAGCAACTTCAACTAAATGGTTTCATGATTAATTATCAAGTTGAAATAGTATGGGGCAATAGCTAAAGAAAAGTTGTTGAAGAACTTCTTTTCTAAAAAA
>CM020188.1:556888-569189 GCA_009805545.1 Oryza longistaminata | reverse complement strand
TCATCGTCTCCCTGGTCCATGAGAAATCGGCGAGATTCAGAAACAGGACAGATTCAGAAGCAAAGGAATTGGTATGTGAAAGTGTAGCTGCTTGATTGCTTGTATTGACGAGTCGCAGGGACAGGCAGAGTTGGTCACGTATCGTGCATCTGGCTAAAACGGATGTAAACGACGAAGTATATATCACGTGGTTTACTAGGCGAAAGAAAGAATAATCAATGAAAGTTTGTACAGGCAATGACCTACGTGCATTTTCAGCAGAAATCTTCTTGAAAAAGACGCGAATATTAGAGAAAAACCTAATATCAAATAATTAGAAGGGGTAAGCCTTCAAACCCAGATCATCTAGCCCACCACAATATATAGCCAGTCGGAAAACCCCTGGACGGCAGAAATCTTCTCAACGATCCGAGACCCTAATTAATTACCCAACACGCATTGGATTGAATTGCATTTGCACCCAAAGAGCGCGGGACATGCATGCAATGCAGTAAGTAATATGAGATTCTGAATCTCTTTTGATTTCGCAGCACAGCCTTGTGGATGAAGGAAGGTAAGGACGGACGTAGCTAAGGTTAATCATGCGCGAGCGAGGCCGCCTGCCACTCTTTGTATCTCTTTCTTTCGCTTTACTTCGTCGATCGGGACGAGGAAGATCGCGGTGTCACGGCGGCAAAAAAGTTTTAAATCTTAAATTGAAATGTTAAATTTTAGAACTTAGTTTAGAGTAGGTTTTTGTTTTGGTTTTCTCATCGTAGTTTGCTTTTCAATGTTGGCTTTTTAAGATGATAAAGACAAGCATATTAATTTTTTACGTACAATTTTTTTAGCCGCCGGTAAGCATTAAGGCTCATAAAATCAGTTAAAGGAGATACGATGGAACTGCCCTTGCCAAAGAATCAGTCAAACCGTTATTGACAATAACAAGTGAAAAGAATGAACGATTTCCATTACTACTGATGATGTGCAGACAATGTTCAGAGACCACAGATTTTTCACATGTTCAGGGTAGCCTTACTTTAGCTGACGAAACATTTTATTTGAGGTATGTACAGCACTGTTCTAAGTTCCTTGGGCGACAAAGCTAGGCAGTTGATGATATGATACAGGTAACTACATACACTACTATATTGGAATTGCTCTGAAGGGAAGGGGGGAGGCACTAGAGAGTAGAGGAACTGATATACAGAAACATCAAACATCATTCAGGGGAAGTGGACAGCAATGCCGATGCTTTAAGATTCGTGTAGCGGTGCGACTTGTCGCAGATCCATCATTTGTGCGGGAGAGTAGGTTGAATGAAAGTCTCCCTTTGCATCAATGCCATTTTGGTGTTGATGAAACCCTGCATTGGATGGGTGTAATTCAGTAGTTTGCAGTGAAGCATCATAAGATTACTTTTGAATGTTCATCATGAGTATCATACTTTGGCTTTTGTCCAACAGTTGATGAGTTACTGCCATTTGGTCTGTTCGTCGTCCGTGAAGGCCGACGCGGTGGAGGTGGTGGTGGGGGTGGCTGCAGAAATGAGTGGACAAAAGGTCAAAATCTAATCTGATGGTATGAATAAAGCTACATCAAGCGCAACAGGAAAAGAAAGAAAAGAGAACGACATCTTAGGATTCAGGTGAGGAATCCCAATATGATGTAGTGCTGTGAAAGTCTTACATTTGAACTCCTCCCCTTTACGTTTCCAGTGTGCAAAGTCATTGCTCTCTTCGATGTAGATGCTCGAGATTGCGCTGCTACCTGAATACCCAAACAAAGGTTTGTTGTCATTGTTAGCACTCAATTTAACTGTTACTGACAGTACCTTGTTTATCTTGTTTCAGCTATATTTCTGTCCAGTATAATGGTTTGGTGCAACATTGCAGTACAAAACATAACATTGAAACCAAATTCTTAGAACCTAAAGCACTAGAGAAAGCAAAATCTCTGTTCAGCTGACAGCCAGGCACAACTGACAAACTTGTCAGTGCAGCGTAATAATCAGAGTTAAGTGGCTGTGGCGATTGAAAGTGATTTTACAATTGAATTACTGGAATCTATCAGCAGGTAACATGGGGTTCTAGAACCACAAAAGTAAAGAAGACAGCAAAAATTTCAAACACCGTTTATATGGCAAAGGTTAAAAAAACGATTGCACTGGCACTTTATCACACAACTCATGGCCACATGAATAAAATAACAAGAATCACATACAAGTTTTGAGCAACTTACATCCTTCTTTTTTGGCCTTGTAAAGGTTTCCAGCACTGGTTCTCCAATACTGGAACTCAACAGTTTCCTTGGAGGAAGGTTGACAGAGCTACAAAATGATAAGTTTTGTCAAGAAAATATGGTAAAACCTAATTTACCAATCATATTATAAAAGATCCATGCCCACATTCCAACACTAATTAATAGTAGCACCTTGATTTCTGTTTGCCAGTAACTTGCAGGTCCGTACTTTTTGACCTAACAGAGTGTCTGCCCACTTTCGCAGCTCCTTCCAGTTCTCTGATATTGCTGTTCATTAAATCAGGTATAAAACAATGCAATTAAAATCTTGAACACAAATCTAACTCTTCCAAGTGTCTATTCAATATGTTCATAAGAGTAACCTTTTTGTTCCCATGTTGATGCTTTTAGAAGCATTTGGAGTGCCTGCCTTTTTAACAATACCCTGCATGAAGATGAAAACTCTAAGAAATCTGATGCCAAAGAAATCTGATGCCATCATGTTTTTCAGATTTAACTGAAAACATGGACTTAAAAGCGTCAATCGACATAAATAAATAGATGAACTTCGGTTACAGTTAAGTGCTAGAACATACCACTGTGGTTGTTGCACCCTTCAGTTGCGTCATAGTAGGCCTTGTCTTGCTAGGTGTTCTCACGTCCATCTTCAGAACGCTCTCCCTGGTAACAGATCGTCTATCTCCAGTAGAGGGGCGATGTGTAGTGGCCATGTCAGCATTCCTTTCAGCACTCCCTTTGTTGACAGCACGTCTTTCAGAAGTAGATGGTCGGCGTGGTGTATCTACATCGGCTTGCTTCCTTGCACGCTCTGTAGTGATAGGGTGCCTTTCTGCAGTGGAAGGTCGCCGTGGGGTGGAAACATCAGCAGGCTTCTTTACACTCTCCCTGGCTATCCGGTGCCGCTCTCCCACGGAGGGCCGTTGTGAGGATGCTGAGGAAGGTCTTCTGACACCTGTTTGTTTTGTTGTAAGCTTGTTCCTTTCGGCTGATCCAGACATCTTGTGAGGTGCTACATTTGGCCCTCTCAATAAACGATCATTGTCAGTCTTAGCCTTCTGGTTAATACTCATGCCAAGCTTCAGAGAATCAGGCCTCTGCAACAGTTAATGAAAAAGCTCTTAAGACTTTACCGAAAGATTCATGCCCTTGAGGGTATAAACACAAAACATATGTTAGCTAGAAAGTATTTACGATAAGGTAGCACTAAT
The DNA here is from genome assembly GCA_009805545.1 of Oryza longistaminata. Lineage (NCBI taxonomy): Eukaryota > Viridiplantae > Streptophyta > Magnoliopsida > Poales > Poaceae > Oryza > Oryza longistaminata. The sequence goes on along the minus strand of CM020188.1, from coordinate 565,740 downwards.
GCACTAGTCTTGCTAGTCTATAAAATCAGACAGGTAGTGGTAGGCGTAATAGCTGATAGGAGCAGAGTTTTGACAAGACAAAGACCGCAGCTTCAGAGAGTACTACACCAAATTTTGCGGTATTATTCATTACCTTAGTAACAGATGTGCGATCCAGAGGACTACCAGAGGAGGTTTTGACAGACTTTGGTACTATCTTTGGAGCATATCTAAGCCTGGAGTCTTTCTCGATAATTCTTTTAGGAGCCCTCACAACTTCATATGCTGTTCCAAGACTATGACCAGAAATGGCATTCTGCTGCTCTAAATCCATTTTATCAGCCGAATCATCACCGTGTACATTTTCTCTAGCATCCCGGCCAGTTTGCTGTAAACCTACAGCTGAAGAAGAAATATTGGATGAGGAGAATTCTGCATTGAAGTTCTCGTTTTCATGGTCATCATAACATGTCAATTCTTGCTCAGAGGTAGTTTCATGTGCACCTTGCTCCACATAATCATCAGCGATAGTTCCAGATCCAGTAGGAGTTTCAAGCTCTGCACCTTGTGTCTCTTCTCCTGTCTGACTCGAATCACTGCCATCACCACTGTATTCCAAAATAAGTTCAGTTTGCTGGTTTTGCTGCTGTGCCTTCAGTTCTCTGATTTTCCTGTAATACTCCTCAAAATATGCCTTCTTCTGTGCAACTAAACCATTGAATTTGCCAAATTCTTCATGACGCTTGTCATCAGAAAATACTGACCACTTTTCCCATGATAGAGATTCCAATTCGAATCTTCCAAAGGAGATGGAACCATGATCAATTTTCTGGGACACAGATAAACCCTGAGGATAGTAAACAATGAAATAGAAGGAAATGAGACTAGTCCCAGCTGCTGGCTTCACAGGAACAGAACTACAAAAATATTTTTTTTTGCAAAGAACTACAATTGGTTTAACTTCAGAGTGTAGCATTACCATTTGAAATTGATCTCACATTGTAAAATTTATTTAAAATGAAGTCATCTACTACTACTAGCCAGAATGCCTTAGAAAACTTACTTGAGAACCGTCCCGTTCAGTTGGTTCTCCTTGCGACCATGCGAAAAAAGTTTGATTGACCTCAGCCGCCATCATTTATTTTGAGGCTAATCCGTCATAGTTGAGTAGATTCCGCTTGCAAACCCTGCAAAGTCAAATACATTATAATCAACACTTGAAATTTGATCTGACATGCTAACAACTGAAAAGGAAGTTTGAAATGATACAGACACACAGTTAGGTGGACGTATACCACACAGAAAAAAAAAACTGGAAACTTGAGATGAAAAGCATGTTATAAGTTAACTCGGAGCAAACATTTATATTGTACCAAACTAAAGACCTCGAATCTAAACATGCATTGGAACTTAACAGCCTTCAAAACTAAATTACAACCGACTAGAAGTAATTCAGTACTACTTAAAGGGCCCATAATTCTACAACAGTGGAGTAGTTTTAAATTTTCTAACAAAAAAACTCCAACATCCACATCCCCACTGTAAAAACTTGTATAGTCAATTCTACTTGAATCACCAAGGCCATGACAGCATTTTTCAACACTCAATTCTTTCCTTTTGGGTCAAGATTCCAACACACACGAAATTCCAACCTCCCGATCTGCAATTGAATCACTCAACCCGAAACCACATGCAGCCAGAAACACATGCCAACCACCTAGATTGTGGCATTATTATTTGTTCACATGCCAACCACCCGGACCAGTTGCGGTCCAAATGATAACATGACAGAGAAAACAAGAAAACTAAACGCAAGTGCAAATCAAAACCAAAAAGAGAACATGGAAGTCTGAAATAATACAAGAACCAGATAAAGCATGTAACAAAAGTCCCCACAAAATTAGTAGTCCTAAATCCACAGTGCAAAGGAAGAAAAACCCATAATCGCATCTTCAGAAGTACCATTCGGTAGATAAGAGAAAGAGAGGGAGTTTCATCGGACAAGGATCTTTCTCAAGAACAAGTTTTGCTTGGCATGGCCTTCAGCGAATTGTGCACCGCCGCTGAATTCAGGACGTGTTCAGGCAAGCATCACAGTATCAGTGACACTAAGCAAGATAAATGAAGGCAAGAGATAGAAAATTAAGGAAAAAAAAACATCAGAAATGGAAAGAGGAGAAAAGGTAGTAACTGTCGGGTAAGCGTCAGAAAAACCAACGATCCCAAATAAAATTTCTTACGAAAATCTAACTGAATTTACCAAAGAAAAGCATGAAAAAGCGGGAGAGAGCGAGAGGCAGACGAGCAGACGAGCAGTTACATCGCAGAAAGTTCAGGAAACCGAGGGGAAAAGGAGGCACTTTCTCAAGAGCGGCAATGATGCGCTGAGCCGAAAAGAGAACCGAATTTTTCTGTCAAAGAAAAGCCCAATCGAACATTTACGGCGCAAACCCTTTCGGATGAATTTTTCAACATCCCTTCGAATCATCCGCCCCACAAAACCGCTCAAAACTCAAACAAACAAACAAACTGAAAAAAGAAAAAGAAATCACCAGACGAACCAAGAAACCAAGAAACGCTCATGGAGCACCAAATCATCAAAATCCATCAAAACCCCGCGGCATTGCAGAATCCGGCACCAACTCACAAACAAACCGACACCCCAAGCATCCAAGAACACGCCTTCCATCACAGCAAATACCAAGAATCCCCCAAGAACCTCATCCTCTCCTCTCCACGCAACCCCCCAAGAACCAAAACCACACGAAGTCACGAACAAAGCGAAGAACAGGGGAGCCCGGAATTCTCCATCACCTGACGGCCCGAGGCCAGCAGCAGCGACCCCCGCATGGAACCGATCTCTCACACCCGCTCGCGAAGCAGCAGAAAAAGAAACCAACCGCCGTCCCCCAGCGCCGGATCAGACGAACGAGACAATCCCGCGAGAACTCCGCCGCTGAAACCGCCGTACCACCAGTACAACCAGTACCCACCACTCGTCCTAGACTCCTAGTACCACTGCCACCGCTCTCGCTGATGGATGAACACCGAGAACTCGCAGAGCAGCAGGTTCACATTACAGGTTGGTGGTGAGTGCGGCTAATAATGCACTTACAGTGCAAAATTCTGAATATCTATATGCTCTAACCTTTATTTTGTACCAACAAGCATAGTGCCACACTTATTATGTTTTGGTCCTCCTTAAAAACCTTGATGTCCTTGACTTATTTCAGGAAACAGGGTGGTTACCTCTGCATGTTGTTGCACGGGATGAGAATGAAACTGTCGTTGGTGTTGTCCCACTTTACCTGAAAAGGTTTAACATCATTTAACACCATAGCATGTTTTGCTGCTTGCTCCCTATTTCTTCATCAGCTGAACACCAACAACGTGAATTCACAGCCATTCAAGGGGAGAGTTTGTATTTGATCAATCATGGGCAGAAGCTTACTATAGCTATGGACTCGAATACTACCCCAAGTTGCAGTCTTGTGTGCCTTTTACTCCAGTAACTGGTCAAAGAATATTAGTTCGAGATACACCATACAGGGATCAAGTTTTTGAAGCTTTAGTGAAAGAATTGAAGAGTTTGACTACCAAGGTATTGAAATTAGAATTCTTGCAGTTACTGCTTTGAATTATTGTTTTACTAACTTTTCCTGCTATTGAAGAATTATAATAAAATGCTATTGCTTCTTTGACTATTTTGGTCGTTGATCCTTATTGACTTATGGTATAACTTGTCTTTTTATATTCTTGGTATTTACATGAATATTCAAGAAAGCAAAGCTCCTGCCATTGAATTATATTTATTCTGTAGTCCTCTTGGAAGCAACAAGTCAATAAGAAAATAATAAAAGGAAAGATTTAAATTCATGGCCCTCATTACACCTTATGTTTCTTCATGGTGTGTTCTAATGGAGATTTTGGTTGTCAACGCACTTCTATATTAATTCTAAATAGGGGGACAATCTTTGGATGTACTGAACCTAGTGGTCTTTTGTTTTCTGCTGCATTTCAGCTGAAGGTGTCATCATTACATATAACATTTCCATCTGAAGGTGAATTCAGCAAGTTGAAGGATAGTGAGTTCTTGCAGAGAATCGGGATGCAGTTTCACTGGAGAAATCGAGATTACAGAAGGTATGCTAGGTGCTAGCATGGAAATTTTAGGAATTCTGAGTAGAAATGTTTCAGTGTGGACTTCATGACCAGATTAGATCGAAGTCAGAGTCAACCATTTCGTTATTTAGTCATAAGACAGACTGGTGAGACATACCTGAAAGCAGTAGCACTAATGTGGCAACACACCCACAGCTTGGGTACAACTACGCAACTACAGTTCTCATTAAATGTACAGATGTACTCCCACTGTCCTAAAATGTAGCAACTTTTAGCATTAAAAATTTGTTCCAAAATATTACAACTTCCCGCCTACATTCTAGTCTGAACCAATCACAACATTTTCTCATTTAATTTCTCCACCTACTTCATCTTCTTAACCGATCATAATCTTTTCCCATTTAATTCCACCTACTTCCTTAATATCCATGTCTAAGCCTAAAACTTCTTATATTTTGGGATGGAGGGAGTAATACGAAATCCAACATCTCCTACTAGTGGTGAAGAGATGATATACTTGTCATTTTTTCTGTTTGGAAAAAATGCAATGAACAAGCTAGTGATATACTGATACCAATCTTTTGTCACTTTCATTTCTATAATGGAAACCAGTTTGTGGTCACATGAAACCAGATAGAACTCACACTATGGGGTTTGTCTATTTCTGTTTAATTTTCCCTTTCTGGTCAAGCATACCAATAGAATAATTGCTGAGAGCAAATAATTTTAGAGAAAATAACCTGTTTAAGTTTAATGTTGTTGAGCTTAGCAAGGGTTGCGAATTTTCAAGTTAAAATTGTTTGCTTTCTACCTTAGACTTTACGGGACATTACTTTCAGTTGTTGTTTATCAAAAAGTTTATAAGGTTACATCTGAACTGCCTATATAGTAAATCAATATTTACCAATCTCTTTCTGTTCATTCTTTTTTCCCAGTTTTGACGAGTTTTTAATGGATTTGAAGCAACCCAAACGGAAGAATATCAGACAAGAACGTAAAAAGGTTTGCCTTATTTTGGATTACTTGATATGAATATCAGGCATGCATACAAAAAGGAACCAAAAAGTGTCTATAAGTTTGCTAATAAAGATATATATGTCTGCAAAGTGACTAACTGACTATTGTCTTCTTTACCATTCCCAGATTCCTGCTCAAAATTTGAAAATGAAGCGACTTCGTGGAGATGAGATAAAGGTGCTCGTTTTATGAATGAATGATTCTGTAGCTGCACTATATTCGTTTTCTTTACTTCATCGAATGCTTTAGTTAACATCAGCATATCCTCTTTGCTTTGCTATTTTTCTTTACATTTTGAGAAGGCACTTACATATTCCATTCACTTATCATGATTTTTCTTTGCTTTGCAGAGCGAGCATTGGGACACCTTTTATAAGTTCTACCGCAACACAACTGATAATCAGTTCAGTCCTATATTGCATTTCCTTGTAATTTTTAAAATGTACTAATTCCCTATGTGCAAATTGGAATTGTACCATATAATGTGGGCATCGTATTAGTCTAAAATGACTTTGCTAGACTAATAATGTACTTCCTCCGTTTCACAATGTAAGATTTTCTAGCATTGTCCACATTCGTATAGATGTTAATGAATCTAGGCATATATATGTGTATAGATTCATTAACTTCTAAATGAATATGAGCAATGCTAGAAAGTCTTACAATCTGAAACGGAGGGAGTAGTTTCACTAAATCCACTATATGTGCTACTCAGCAGTGAGGACACAAATTAATCATAGTGATGAAATAAAATATCGAAACTAGTTAGTAAAATGCATGTAATTGCCAATGTGTTTCCTTGTACTTGGATAGGAAGCGCAAAGCTTATATTTAAGGATTATCGTCATGTTATCCCTCACCTTCACATTTTATATGGCCTGATATATATTTTTATACTAGTATAGAAATATTTTTCTTATGTTATTCTTCCCTTATAGGATTATTTTTTGTGTGCTTTCAGCTGGGGCAGACCATACTTGACAAGGGAATTCTTTCACCGCTTGGGAGAAAAGATGGGTGACAAGGTGATGCTTATTGTTGCTGAACATGACGATAAACATGTTGCCGGGGCTCTTAACCTTATTGGAGGTGACACATTGTTTGGCCGCTTATGGGGCTGTCTGCCAGATGCTTATTTCCCCAATTTGCATTTTGAAGCTTGCTATTATCAGGTAATTTGTGCATCTCTCGGAGCTTACAGAATGTGAACTTCATAATGGAAACTAATAATATGTATTGCAGTAGCACCTGAATATGTTTCAAAACCATTTCAAATGAAGATAACTAAATCAATATACATTTGATGTTTCTCGATGTACATATGATTTTGAATTTTTGTACCAGTTGGAACTCCAAAATATTTTGTATATGTATGAGTACTATTTTAGGAGTGGTACCATGAACGATGTAACAACTATATGGCTTGCTTATAGAATATACATACTACTCAGGCAATTGAAGCAGCTATAGAACTGAACCTGAGTAAGGTGGAGGCAGGTGCTCAAGGAGAGCACAAGATCCAGCGTGGTTACCTCCCAGTGACAACATACAGCTGCCACTACTTCTTAGATCCTGGTTTTGGGGCAGCTATAGGAAATTATCTTGCACATGAGACGGCTCAGGTATTTCATTTGAATATTTTCAGTAAGTTTTTTTATGAGCTGTTAATTCTTCTATGCATCTAAAGCCATCCTTTATGCTCAGTCCTTTGTATGTCGGATAAGGATCTTTTGCAATTTATATCATCCTAAATGCAATGCATGGCATCCAGTTATTACCCAACCATCTGACTGCATAGTATCTACAGTTATTGTAGTGTACTACTGCCATCCAAAAGCCAAACTCATTGCAGATTAGTACTACATCTGGCACCCTTAAATGTGAAATCTTGTCCTGTTTTCTGTTAAACGGTTCCAATGTTATGGCCTCAGATTATGATGACTGATATGCAACTGCTCTGCAGATTTGTATGTTCTGCTGTCCAGTTTTGCAATGTGCACACCATTCATCGCCCTTAAACCCATCTGATTTTTTTACCACCATTTGAATATTCACTCCGTGTTCGCATTGTACTATGAAGAAACAACTAATGCATCATTGTCCTTCACTAGCCTTAATCGTTGGAGCTAAATATTCTCTTTTGGTGTAAATGTCAGGTTAAACATGTTATTAAGGTCCTGCATGATTCCGGCCCATACAAGGAAGATATACTGAACGAATTTTTGCTTACACAAGGGGATGGAGTGTAGAACATCAAAGGAACTTACAGCTATGAATATGTTCATGACTCAAGAAGTTGGAAGTAGCAAAAATATGGGTGATCCCATGCCTCCACAAGGAGATGATACTGTGAATATGTAAACCCACAGTTGTACATTACTAGGCTTGTAAATAGCTGTCATTTAAAAATCTCAAGTCATTAGCTTGAAATGTGACAACTGAAAGAAAAAACAACATTCTATTGCCCAGTTTCGCCTATCTGAATGGGATTACAAGTTTACAAGCGTTGAGGCTAAAGTGTACTATGATATCTGCATTTTTTTTGTTTCTTTTCCCATCAGAAGAACCTGATGCTGCATTAGTCAGCTTGTGTAGTTCTTTTCTCATGGGATCTGAACTACAATACAGGTGAGGAGTTGCCATCGGCGAAAGGAAAGGGCAAGGAAAAAGCTCTCTGAATGTCACATCGACATATCAGCCAAGATCCCAACCAAAAAGGACATCAGATACTGCCTCATTATGCTTTTTGTACAAGGATACAAGGATTGGTTCTTCCTCCCTCCTCTCATCAACCAAAGGCCAAGAAGAACCAAGCTCCAGGTTAGAATCTCAAAGCAAACAATCTACCTAAAACTTCCATCATCATCATCATCTGTTGTAACATTAACCTCCTCTCCTCCATGCTGCTCTTTCAGTGCAGAAAGCTATCGCAAACAAGAGCTTTTGCCAGTTGCAGCCTGCCTTTGCATTTGGACTGCACCGGTTGCTTCATTCGTCAAGCACACCACAGGTTGAGGAAGCAGCCGTTTGACCATCTGTGCAGCAGCTCACCCAGGCACAGGATGGCGTACACCAGCAGGATGAACTTGAAGAGGAAAGGGAAGTAATGTGACAGCTCGACGCTCGACGAGTGCAGGACCTGAAAGAGAAAACGCAGCGGCAAAACAAATTGAGGCGATGGTTCTCTTTCTTGTTAAAACTCTCCGATGGCAACAGGTGACGACCATGCAGGTGGTTGAAGAATGCAGTGCATGAGGGGGGACTTGCCATGGCAACTCCGGCGAAGTGCGCCCGACGCCGGGACGACGGCGGCGGCGGCGACGCGGCGGTGGCGTCGACGACGACGTGGTCCGATGGCAGCAGCAGCAGCGGCGGCTCGTTCGTCGTTGATCCTTCACAACTTCACTGCTTCAGGCTGTGCTGTGCATGGGCGAGATAGTAGCAGGAGTACTGCATAGCGTACTGTTGTTGGAAGCTTCGGCCAGGATCGGGTCTGAGAAATGACAGGATTGGGAGCCAATCGGTTGTGGTGGGCATGCACACGGCAATCTGTGTCCCGGTTTGCAGCTTCGACTCATTCAGAGAGAATTCATGGATGTACGAGTACTGCGTATGCGTGGTTTGTTTACCGTTCTCGCAAAGATCGTTTATGAATGACTGCCATTCTGCCAAGAAGCAGAAGAGCCAGTTTCACTGCATCCAGTGTCAAATACTGGAGTACACGGAGTATTACT
>CM020188.1:525463-556234 GCA_009805545.1 Oryza longistaminata | reverse complement strand
GGAAGGAGGAAGAGGGGTGACGAGGGTGCTGCTGGTGGCGACTCGCCGGTGGACAGGAGGTGGTGCAGCTCCTCCTCAGCAGCAGCGCATGCGCCGGCTCATTCCACGGTCAGTCATCTCACTCACTCATCCCCTCTCGATTCTTATCTTCTCATTCTTCTCTGGCAGTTAAGCTTGGCTGCTGCTGCTTGTTCTCTCTGGCTTCTCCATTCGTTTTCTGGAATTCTCTCTCTCTCTCTGCTCTCTTCTTCCTGCTCTGCCACTTTTCTTCTTGTTCCAACCGCAATTCCGGGCTCGTTTTTTCTCCCATTCTCCTTATTTATCTCCATTGTTTTAGTTTTCTACATAACTGATGTCTTTTTTGGTTACCCTGATGAGTATGATAAGCTTGACACAACTGCAATCTCTCCTCGCTCTGTTTCTTTTCTTTTTTTGTTTCTCCCGTTCTTTTTTTCCTTGCCGGCTGTGTTGTGTTTTGGGTTCGTGTGCAAGAACAGAAGCACCCTGCTGCTGCTGCTCAAACTCTAGTTTTGATCACTTGACTTGCGACTAAGAAATCTGAAACCCGGCTCAATTTCGTGCAGTAATCGCCGTCGACAGCGCCAAGAAGGCCATGGAGTTCCTCGGCCTCAAGGAAGAAGGCAAGGTAAAAAAAAAAAAAAAAAGTCTCTGCTAATCACACCAACTTAACCAACGCCATTACCGTCCATAATCGCCACATGCCTCTGCTGCTCTGCTGCAAGCCTGCAAGAAACGAGGATCAGATCATTAACCCATGGCGACGCCATTTTTGTTTTCCTCCCCTCGCCGGCGGCGCTGCACCGCCGGCCGTACGCCGGCCGTACGGCGCGCTGCGCGCGTGAGGGTTTCTGTTCCTCCTCGTCTCCGCCTTTTGGGAGCAAAAGGTGGCCTCTTTTCATGGGGAGGAGAGACATGCAGAGGAAGAAGAAAAAACTCAAAGAAGAGCCTGACAGAGCTGTCTGGTGTCTTGATGACACCAAGCTTGGGTTAATGGGATTGGTTAATGGCATGGTTTGATTCTGGTGTGCCCTGTGAGCTCAACACAGGAGTGGTAGTGACACGGCTGGGTGTAATTACAGCTAACCAGGATGTGATTGGATGGCTAAATAAATCTTTTTAATATCATGTGCAGGAGCAGGCCATCGACATGGTGCTCACCGACTACTGCATGCCTGAGATGACTGGTTATGAGCTTCTCAAAGCCATCAAGGTAAAATAAATACAAATACTGTTTATGCAGAAATTCAGACTTGCGCTGTTGCTACTACTATTTTGGTGTCCCTAGTACTAATTAGCAGTAGTAGTAATTAGTTCCAGTAATAACCTGATGTGTGATTGGCTCATGGCTTCATTGGATGTTTGCAGGCGCTGAGCCCTCTGAAGCCGATCCCAGTGATCGTCATGTCGTCGGAAAACGAGCCCCAGAGGATCAGCAGGTGAGGCAGAGAGCTTTCATTCTTTTTTCTTTTCTTTTTTCCTTCAGCATCTGTTTCTGTGCAAGTAAAAAAAAAAGGGAGCTGTCTTAATTTGGTCCCAATACCTCTGCCTGCTGCACAATAGGAGTACACTGTACCGAGTGTACAACTAGCAGCGAACTGTCATACGTATGGCTATATACATCCATCCATTTAAAAAGCTTCATAGATTTGTTACTCGCTTTTAGCGCGCTATTTTCCATACTCAACTTTATCGTCTCTTATTTAACTTTTTAAAAAAAATTAAAAACATAATCAGCATAAATACTATTCATGTTTATTCATCTCATAATAAAAAAAATACTAATTATAAAAATTTTTAAATAAGATGAACGATCAAAGTTAGACACGAAAATTTATGGTTGCATTTAAAAGTAAACGAGGGAGTGGAAGAAATAGTAATGCTTCAGTAAATACCCCATCTTGGCCTGTTCATGTACTTGCCTTACCTTATGATCCGCACTTTGGTCGAATGGGCGTTCGACCTCTGAGAAGATGCTGTATCAGATACAGAGATCCACGACATTTGTGTGGTTCATTGATTGCTGTCTCGTGATTCTGATATCCTGTTAGTACTGTACTAGTACTGCTGTGATCCCTGCAGTATAAGAAATTTTTTTTTCTTAAAAATCTTTTTCTCTAAACACAGATGCATGAATGCTGGTGCTGAAGATTTCATCGTAAAGCCTCTTCAAAGCAAGGACGTACAGCGTCTCAGGAACTGCTCGCCGGCGAACACGCAGTGCTGCGACGGCGGCCGCGCTGCAGTAGTTCAGGAAAGCATCTCCTGTTTCACCACCGGCACGGCACGAACTGTCCCTGTGCATGCACATACATGTTGACCCGAGAAACACACTGAAGAATGGGACGCGCGAGCTAGCTGCGCCATGTCGTGCGTACGCATCGACGATGGCGTGCAGGTTCGCCCTGCTGGTACTGGTACAGTAGGACCGACGGCCGGACGGCCGGCAAGATGGGTGGACAGTGGTGGACGCGCTGTTCCCGGGTATTCACAAGGTAGAAATTCTACAGAAAATCTTCTATCGCCCAACCTATCTTTGACCCCAACAGCCACGCAAATTCTTGTCGAAATTGATGATGTACCACTACAAGTTGGGTTTCAGACATTCGGCGAACACACTGGCATAGTGGCATGCAGCTGAATCATCACCCCTCCCTCACATCAGATGCCAATATGCTAAGAATTCAGCGGCTGTTATCATGGTTGCAAGATGTGAACGCCACGGTGGTTGTTTCCAATCATTCCCGTATGGCCGTATCGTGCTATGCTGCAACATTTGCCAAGGAAACGAGCTTAGCTAGAGGCCATGCAAATGGGGACATCGTCATCTGTGGAACCCTATGCTGCTCGGGGACAAACGGAGCGGTGCTACAGCTCCTCGAACCATTTCAGGGGTATCCCATGTGTCTTGTGGAATGAAGAGAGCAGGAGGAATTAAATTCAGAATGATCTGATCCTTGGGACATCAAGGGGAGCCACATGACGTGCCAAGTGAGCTCCAAGCTCAATCCAATTTATCTAAGATCCGCCGATATCTGGAGCTTGTGTTTATTAGACATGGCTATCATGCATTCATGCATGACGGTTTTGTTCATGTGGTCCACTGTATAATGCAGCCCACTATTGCGACTTCTTGACCAGAAGACTCAAGATGAGCAATCATTTTAGTAAGACTGTCATTGTTGCCTTGGTATTGTCGAGTAGGTACGATCCATATGTCATGATTTCATCGAATTGTTCGTATGCTAATACTACTATTTTTAACACAACAAAGACATTTCCCTTCTACTACTGTGGAAAGCATCATGTTTTGGAGAAAGAACATACTACTAGCAAGTTCAGACTTCAGAGTAGTAGCACTGAAAGAACATACTTTACAGAAGTTGGATGAATTCTTTCCTCAAGCTCTGCAGACACAGGCTCCTCATTGATGAGGAATGGAATCTACAGACTACTAGTATACGGAGTATACTACAGCCACTCTTGTATGATGAGTAGAAACAATAGGAGCAGTAGGATTGCTCAGTGATTCAATTGCTAGGCTTTTTGTCTGCAACTGTTGCTACTTCTGTCCTCTCTATCTAGTTGCACTACCCACAAGCTGCGAGCTCAAGAAGATCGCAATTCGCAAGGTGCAACAAGCTGCTAGTACTACTAGCATTCACAACTCACAAGCAGAATAACTAAAAAGTACTAACCTGCTCTGAGGAAAAAGCTCTTATACAAGGACGGACTGTTCATCACTTAAAGAGGATGAGTACCAGGAACTCGCAACTGTATCGGTACTGAATACTGATCGATACCAGGTCTCCAAGAAACAGAAAATAAAGGAAGAGAGACAACTGTGAACATTTACTTGATGGTACTAATATGTTGACCTGTACTGTGCTTGAGAAGCAAAGCTTGTCCAACATTAGTACGCGAGTCAAGGTTGTCACTATCCCGATCCGTACCTTAGTATATTACGATACTATGGCTGTGTTTAGTTCAGCGTAAAGTTTGGATTTTGGTTGAAATTGGAGATGATGTGACTGAAAAGTTGTGTGTGTATGACAGGTTGATGTGATGGAAAAGGACTGAAATTTGGATCCAAACTTTGGATCTAAACACAGCCTATGATTTTATCAAACCGAAATGATACCAATATCCTAATTTTCATAGTATCTCGATCCTACTATTCATTACCACACGATCCTACGTAATCTTGGGTAGTATCCCAATTCTACGATCCAACAAAATATTATTTAAAATATGATAGTTTGAAAATAATGAAATATGCTCAAGTTTATATATAAAAATCAGTTAAATATATCAAAACTAATGTGGTTTTTCTTAATAAATATCTCTATTTGCATGACATATATTATTACTATATTTTTTATATAGAATGGCTATACGTAATTAATATAAATATCAATTAAACTTAAAAAAAGAAAATCTCATAGTATCTCGATCCTACGATATGATATTACTTTAAGCAAAACGATACTACCTGAAATCCCGATACTGACAACGTTGTTGCGAGTAACTCAATTTCTTGTAAACACACAGAGACTATCAATTAATACCAGGAATATTTTTTACCCGTATTTCTTTAGCAGTAAAAGAAGTATAAGAAAGGCACACTTGTTGCAAGTACAATTTTCACAATATTTAGATTTAAGGTAATTTTTTAAAAAATTACTAGAGACAGGAGCAGTTTGTTCTAGATCACGCAAATATTCTAGCTAGATCAAAATCAACTTGCTATGCTAAAATTATTCATGAAAGTTGAATATTTTTTTGTAAGAAATGATAAGTTTGTTATTTCAATTCTTAGTGAACAGTGGCAATTGCAGACGCAGCAGACCTTACGCATTTATATAGGGTGTGTTCTTTTTCTCTATTCACCTTTATGCATGATGCCTATCTTTCATTATCTAAAAAAATATGTGCTTGATGATCTTTGTTTCAGAATGAAATTTGTTTAATAATCTATTTTAGAAATGAACTTAAAGAAGAAAATATCCACATTATACTAGCTACATGACTAAACCAGTTGATAAAGGCATACGACAATGGGAGGGTTTCTTCTTCTCTGCCTCCACTAGATGGCGTTGGCGGGTGAATGCTCTAGGGGCCAGGATCTATCAAGTGTAACAGTTGACAAACGCAGGGTGATGGAGGATCTATTTGGAATGCTTCTCAAGAGCGTCTTAGTGCGAGGATTCCCCAAGAGGTTGCCGATGTTATCAATATCGGCAGAGAAGACCTCAACCTCCTATGAGAGGAGGCCTCTTTCGGATATGGATCTCATGTTTCCTTTGTAGTTCAACTTGATTCTTCTGCCTTCTTTGTCGGTGGTTTGGATCCCGCCTTTTATGTAATTGTTGCTGTTGTGTTGAATTTGTGTAAAAGATCTAGCTAAAATCTTTGGTGGTGTATCTGAAGCTTCTCATCGTGTCTTAGCACCTGAACCTCCACATATGAGAGGCCCCTTTAGGGTTTGTGTGCATGCTTTTCTTTCGGCAGCTTGTCTTGTTTCAAGCTCCGTAGCAGCCGAGCTTCAAGCCTATGCCATCGGCATCATAGGCAGCCAAAGGAGAATAACCCAATTGCCTTTTCATATTCTATTACGTTATTTTCTGCAAAATGTTGATTGAAATTGTAATTTAATCATTCTAAAAGGACTTGTTTGCAAAACTGGATGTATCCTATACTGAGTTTTTTTTTCTTTTAAAAAAACTAGCATGGTAGCCCGCGCAGATTGCGCGGCTAGCATCATTGTATTTTCTCTCATATAATAGCATATATGTTTTCTCATTATATTATTCAAATATATTGAAATGACAACATAATTTTAAATTTTGCAATAACTTTACAAAACTACTAATGTGTAATATTTATATTGTATTTTATATACGTGTTAGTTATTAATTATTTTTAATATCAAATTTTAGTTATTTGTAAATTATACATATTGACTCTTTTCAAGTTGCAATACCAATAGTATAATTTGCACTTTAAACAAACTTAAATAAGAAATTCAAATGCGATATACTACTGTAATACTCCATCCACGACAAACTAGCTTCTTAGCGATCTTCAACATTATAGTTTGATCAATGATTTCTTTTAATTTATAACATATTTTCCATAAAAATAAAACTAACATTATACAAAAATATTTTAATACGAATCCAAAAATAAGGACACGTTATATTTTAGATTGATGAAAGTAATTCATAAAAGTTGCTACTACTAAGCATTAGACAAACATACAAACAATAATAACTATAACTTGAAATTGAAGGCTATTTTAATTTTATTATTGTTATACGGTTTATGTCATGATTATGGATACAACATACTACCTCTGTCTTAAAATATAACAACTTTTGGCTATAAATCTGGACACACGGTTGTCCAGATTCATAGCTAAAAATGCTTATATTTTGGGACAGGGGGAGTACCTAATAGTAGTTGATTAAGCTCGGCAGGGCCCACCATATAACAAGTCTTATACGGAATCATATCTCGTATATAGAAGGAGTTCTGGATAAGGAAGGACGAATAGAGTTCTATATGGAAACGACAAGGACTACTTGGATTGTATCCATATTGGTCTCCCTGGTTCTACTTGGACAAAGGGGCATCTATGGGTATAAATACAAGACCCACTAGGAGGAGGGGAGACACAACAACAGATAGACACACAATATACAAGCCAACATATGCCGCCAGACATCAACATCAGGGTTAAGCCTAGACAGACCTCGTATGATACCTGCAAAGACCGACAAGAGGGATCTAGCGCCATCTCTGATCTCAACGAGCTCATACTCGAGGAGGAAAACTACCCTGTCGTCAACTACGTGTTGGTTATCCATGCCGCCAAGTCAACGACAGCTCAATAGGTTATCCCAATCATTGTACTTGTGTGATTCAGATGAATAAAGTGCAATACCGGCTTCGGCCAACAGGAGTAGGGCTATTACCTGTCAGATAAGGGGCCCGAACCTGTATAAAAATCATTGTCTCAATCTTTTTTACCTCAATCTCGCATATACCCTGGTACCGACGATCCCTATTCCATGCAAATACCGTAGTCGAGACCTCAAACGTCGACATTTTAGTTAGGGTGAAATTTACTCTGGAAATCCGCTCGATTTTTTTTAGAAAATCATGAGTTGCAATTAGAAGTCCAACTTTCGTCTCAAGTTAGCATACAAGTTTTTTTAAAGATATTTCTTACGGCTTCTTTTATATTTTCAAAAGCAAACAAACATAAAAACTAACTTAAACACGAATCTATATTTCTAAAAGCGAACGAAATTAAAAACCGACTCAAACAAGGATAATGTACCATGTACCGGCAAATACATTTTTAACTTTCATAATAGTCGAGATTCATAAACAGATAGGTGTGAAGTTAGTAAGGGACTCATCTTTTCGCTTATATTTCTAAAAGTGAACGAAATTAAAAACCGACTCAAACAAGGATAATGTACCATGTACCGGCAAAAACATTTTTAACTTTCATAATAGTCGAGATTCATAAACAGATAGGCGTGAAGTTAGTAAGGGACTCATCTTTTCGCTTATGCTTACGCTTATCAGGCAAAATTTGAATTTTCGACGTTAAATTTGGAGTTGATTTTAGGGGTTTTTCATCGAAGTTTATTTTTCAGCCTTTGCTTTTAGATTGTTAAGAATGCATATATAAAATAATTTATGAGGAATAATTTATGAGAAATGTTAATATTAATGAATCGCTTGTTTACGAGGAATAACTGGTAGCATATTTAAATGGATGAAAATTTATTTTTGATAGCCATATTTCAATTCAACGACCTATCATTTTAATGACTTTCTCGGATTTAATGCGTGAATCTTTATTCTTCCACACAAGATTGACTACATGGGTATCGAGAAATATTAATATTAATGAATCGCTTATTTGTGAGGAATAACTGATAGCATATTTAAATATATGATAATTAGAATTATTTATCATTGGTATGTATATCAAGATAAAATATATCTATCAAAATGGATGCAGTAGTACGTACATTGCATCGGTACCACACTAAGCGCGCATTCAATAAGCATCAATCAAAGACTCCAAATTAGGTGCTTGTCAAATTACGGTTTGATTAATGATTAATCCATGCACCACAATGTCTCGGATGCTCAACGAACTTGACACGTCGTCATATACTTGTACTGAAGTCTTCAACTAGACTAATAAAAATTGGTGTACAACTAGTACATGACGTACAACAGTAGTGGTGTAGTACCATTGGACACTACTACATCCTACAGATAAGAGGCAGAGCCAATAGCGAAGAAATACTACTGTTTGACTCCATTAGACTTGTCATTAATATTATCATTTATCAACACCACTATTTAGTCTTTACCACAGTTGATTTCTACAGTACTAGTAGTACCCTGTTTTACCTGGATTAGCCTCTCACATTTCATACTAGCTACTGTAGTATAGTACCATAAATGTAAAGAGACAGAAGAACAGCATAGTATCCCAGGTCTGGATAACACTATTTATCGTACCCAATTTTAGGATCATTAACAGGCTAGAGCTAACCAAGATTCTCAAGACGACAGCTCTTGGCACGATGGGACTCATTGGATTCACCATGCAAGACAAGAGTTGCATTGCATTGCACTAGCACGAGGAGTGAGCTTGAGACTGAGCTCTTCCGCTACATCTTGATGTCCGCGAGGTTGGCCCAGATATGCTCGAACACGTCGACGATGAGGTCGTGGTACTCGGCGGCGTTGAGCGACAGGTAGCACGCCAGGAGGTCCTCCAGGTCGGCGGCGTTGCGGATGCCGTTCTCGGCGATCATCTCCTCCATGGACTCCCGGAAGTCCCTCCTCGGGTCCCGCGACGACTTCACCACCGCGAAGCTCTCCGCCAGGGGCGGCTTCGTCGTCGGCGCCGGCGAGCGCGCCGCCGCGGGTGGTGGTGGCTTTGACTTCTTGGCCACGATACGCGGGGTGTTGGCGCGCGTCTTGAGGCGGCGCGCGGATGACACCGACCGCCTCGGCTTGCTCTGTTCGAGGAGGGGAGTGGGTTTTTTAGCCGACGCGCGTCTCACGACGTCGATGTGTTTCTCCTCCAGATCGCAGCCGTCGAGCTCTCTCCTCGCCGGCTTCGTCACGATAGGCGGGAGCACCTTGTCGGGCCTCTTCTCGGTCCGCAGGTCGATGATGATGTCCGTGGCGGAGGTGATCACCTTGCCGTCGAGCTCGTCACACGCGGCGACGGCGACGGCGACCGTCGGCTTCTTGAATTCCACCTCTTCCTCTTCCTCGTCATCGTCGTCGTCATTGTAGCCGACGAACTTGTCGCGGCGGCACGGTGGGGTGTCGGGCGCCTCGACCACCACGAGCTCCGGCTTGCGCCCGCACCGGCAGCCGGTGGACACCGGCGAGGACAGGACGCTGCTGCCGCTGACGGACGGCGGCGCCAGCTTGACGGACCGCCGCCTGTGCCTGCGCCTGGACTTCCTCGGCGGCGACAGCTGCAGCGGAGGGAATTGCGTGTCGGAGCACTTGGGGTGGAGAGGCGACCCCACGAGGAGGTCGCCGGCCCGCGGCGTGTAGTAGTAGGAGCCCTGTGCGGGAGCGACGACGCGCCGTGCCTGGGCGTGTTCGGCAGCGGCCGGCACGCCCTCCCCGCCCGCGACACGGCCACCGACGACTGCGTGACCACCCACCAGGGCTGGCCCCGCGCCGCCGCCGCCAGCGCCCGCACCTCCCCGGCGGCGCGCATGTCGCGGAGCTTGAAGAACCACGCGTTCGGGATCATGTCGGACAGCCTGAACTTGTGCCTCCCATGGCGCCGCGCCGCGCTCTGAGCTCCACAGAATGCGCGGCTGCTCGAGTATAAGCAAGAAGAACAAAGCTTTGTGTGTGCTGCGTTTGGTTGCTTGCTGCTGCTGCTGCTGCGCAGCTTGCTCTGTACGAGGAGGAGCAGAGGCGAGCAGAGGAGGAGATGGCGCGGGGCAGAAAAGGGCGGGTAATAGAGTGGGGGATCGGCGAGGCGGAGAGGAGGGGACGTGAGGCGCCTTTTGTCCTCGCTCCTCTCTATGCGGCGTGGGCCCCCACCTCGCATGGCTTCACTCTCTCACCTCTCATCAGTGAGACAACGCCACGGTGAGGCACTGAGGCCTCCTCTTCCATTACAGCTTACTGCAACAGTACTGTACTTACTGCTTCTGCCTGTATTTTTATCTGAAAATCCCTGTAAATCTCTCGAAGTTTTGGTTGACATGAGAGGCTAAAAAATGTTTCAAGGGAGGTCGGGGATAGGATGATAGGATGGAAAGCGCAGGTATTGTTGGTCGGAGAAGAATGGGCCTACGCTGCACTGCACGTACTCCCTCCGTCCCAAAAAAAAAAAGACAAACCTGGTTTCCGTGTCCAATGTTTTACCATCCGTCTTATTTGAAAAAATTATGAAAAAAATAAAAAGATAAGATATACTACTACAGTAGACAGGATATGATATGAAATCTGAAGAAATTTCGCTTCGCTCGCTTGTGGATTGTGGTTACGTCCTTTGCCTGGCTGCCTTCAATTCTTTTCTTTGTTTGGCTTGTGTTTAGTTGGATTCAAAGTTTAGCTTTTGGTTGAAATTGAAAATGATGTGACTGAAAAGTTGTGTGTGTATGATAGGTTGATGTGATGAAAAAGGGCTGAAGTTTGGAGTCCTTTTCCATCACATCAACCTGTCATACACACAACTTTTCAGTCACATTATTTTCAATTTCAACCAAAATCTAAACTTCCCCCTCAAGTAAACACAGCCACAGCCTTTCTTATCTCATCAGGCCTTTAATTACGTGTCGAAAAGCATCCTTGTCCGGGAGCTCTTGTTTAATCCTTTTATTTCCATCACCCCTGGGCGAGACAAGCAACAGTACTACTACTGCTGGTGGTCGCTGGCTCGGAGCTTGAGCGGTCAGTCTGCGAGATTTGCCTTCGCCGCTTGCGTTCACAACAAAAACTCCGAGACTCCGAGAGGGTGTGTTAAGTTCACACAAAAAAATACGATGCGATAAAAAAGTTAAAAGTTTGTGTGGGTAAAAAGTTTTTGATTTGATGAAAAAGTTTAGAAGTTTGAAAAAAAAGTTGGGAATTAAACCAGGGCAGAGGCTCTAAATTTAAGCTGCCACGCGCAGCTTTTCGGGCCAAGGCCAATGGTCAAATCTTGCGCTGCAATGCAATGCACCGAAACGCAATGCAGCGAGCCTGATCGGCCGCACGCATGGCGGCTTATCGCGTAAGCCACACACACGCAAAACCAAACCGTAATCCTGTCATGACGCAGTACTAAACATGTACTTGCACGTTAGATTAGTGTGGTTGTGTTGGGCACTTGTAAAGAGTCAACTGGCAAGTGGCAACCCAAAAGAGGGACGTGGGTGAAGGTACCGGAGCTTTTGATCGTAAAAACCGAGTCCTCGATCGGCATGCTTAACACGGGAGATGGATCCAGCACCGGCACCAAACGGTGTTCGATAGGATTGATGGCTGCGTGCTTAGCGCTCGGCGATCTCAGAAAGGTGCTCGTAATTGTAGACTAGAGTGTGGTCCTAACTCCGGCCCTGAGGCGGGTACTCGCTTCGCGCGCGCGTGCATCATGCTGCAGAGGGGCACTGCCCCGTGGACGAGACAAACACAAGGATGCAAAAACGTTGATCAAAACCATATTACTACCTCCGTTTTTTAATAGATGACGCCGTTCACTTTTTCTCACATGTTTGACCATTCGTCTTATTCAAAAAAATTACGTAATTATAATTTATTTTGTTATAAGTTGTTTTATCACTTATAATACTTTAAGTGTGATTTATATCTTATACATTTGCATAAAATTTTTATCAAGCCATTATTATATATATGTAGGAGGCGTTTGGTGTGCGCATGCATGGGAGTCTTGTGGCGGCTGCAAGGCTACGTGGTGCAAGGCGAGCCTGCTGAAACGAGAGGACTGCGACGCCGGGTGTGTGTTTCAGGCGCGAGAGGACGGCGTTGAGCGTTGCGTCGCGCGCTTGCACGCTAGTGTCTGGTCAGGAGCGATTTGGGCAACGTGGCTGGTTGCCTGCTGGCTGGTTCAGATGATGTGTACAGGAGGTGATATTTTGTGGATGAATGTTCTCGTGAGAGTTGGAAATACTAGTCAGAAATTTTTGGTTGGGCCCAGCCTCTCAGATTTGCATAATCCTCCGAATTTTTATAGGGATTTTTATATGGGCTATTGGGCTATCTAGCTGCCCAAGTGCTACTTGATTCTGATAGGAACTCAATTGTCCGGTACAAGAAACTGAATTACAGGTTGAGCTTTGCCCACGGCTCACACTCGGCCCATCGTTCCAAGCCGTGTGCAAAATACAGTAATTAGACGTGGTTCTTTATTACTAGTACTCTATCGTTCAACAACATGATTTCCGCTAAGTACAACACATAGAGCCCCGAGCAGACCAGGATTTTACTCTGACTGGAGTGAATTAAGCTCTAGGGATCAAAGCCTATCATCAATAGCACAATGCTTAGAATCTGGGTGTTATTAGCGACCAAGTCGGAACTAAGTAATGATATGCTCATTAAGGTGGTCTGTTTCATTAGATTATGAAAACCTACTGTGTTAGGTCGCTGACACTATTCCACGTTGTAGCTGAACGTATGGCGACTATGCAAGTAGAGGTAGTAGCATGAACAATGCTGGAGTATTGTCGGTTGACTTTGATGTTCAGATTGAGCCATCGAAGTTGGAGTACTCCGTATTTTAGAACATTGATTATTTGGAGCTTTGGAAGTGTGGAAATAAATTGGGCCGACCGCTGAACGTGCTCTCACATTGCCATTATAAATACAAAGCCTTCGAAAAACAAACATAAAAAAAAAATGACGAGCAAAATGGATGGATCGATCCACAACAATGCAACAACCATGTGGACCTCAGGTGCCGCAATCTCCATGATGGCCTGGTAGCAACGTTGCCTCCCCATCACCATGGATGCAGCTTTATTTCCCCATCAGATTGCGGTATCGACGCGGAGATAATCATCATCATGGCGCCATGACACGTACCTTTTGTAGGGGGGACTCCTGTTTTTTCAAACCAAAGTCCCAAGATGCAACAATGTCCAATCCTTTTCTATCGTCGTCAGGGCATAGGTGCATTTGTGCAAAAATGGAGTACGCACCAGTGAGAGCCGAGCCGGCCAGTAGGTCGAGATTCTTTCCAAGGACCTCGCTTAATGAACCTACTACGGCAACTGCAAATCTTGTTGGATTAATGCAATGGCTGGGAGCCTGAGACCAAGCTGATCGACCGGTTGAAGAAGACCCTAGTCTATGTACAATGGGTCAGTTAGGATCATGAGCTGGATTCCAATTAAGACGGGTATAAGATGAAAAAAATTAGAGTAAATTTCACTAAACTACACATACTTTGGTCAAATTATCACAAAACTACAGATTTAAGGAGATGTATCACAAAACTACAGATTTAACACTAAATTTCTCAGAGAACTACAGATTTAAGGTGGAGTATCGCAAAACTACAGATTTAGTAACAAAGTTATCACAAAACTACATATATTGGAGTTTAAATCCTTAGCACTAGTGTTATATTTGAGTTATAAATGCATAAGTTTTGTGATTGAATTGACACTAAACCTGTAGTTTTGTGATAATTTTGTTACTAAATCTGTAGTTTTGCGATACTCCATCTTAAATCTGTAGTTCTCTGATAAATTTAGTGCTAAATCTGTAGTTTTGTGATACATCTCCTTAAATCTATAGTTTTGTGATAATTTGACCAAAGTATGTGTAGTTTAGTGAAATTTACTCTAATTTTTTTCATCTTATACCCGTCTTAATTGGAATCCAGCTCATGATCCTAACTGACCCATTGTACATAGACTAGGGTCTTCTTCAACCGGTCGATCAGCTTGGTCTCAGGCTCCCAGCCATTGCATTAATCCAACAAGATTTGCAGTTGCCGTAGTAGGTTCATTAAGCGAGGTCCTTGGAAAGAATCTCGACCTACTGGCCGGCTCGGCTCTCACTGGTGCGTACTCCATTTTTGCACAAATGCACCTATGCCCTGACGACGATAGAAAAGGATTGGACATTGTTGCATCTTGGGACTTTGGTTTGAAAAAACAGGAGTCCCCCCTACAAAAGGTACGTGTCATGGCGCCATGATGATGATTATCTCCGCGTCGATACCGCAATCTGATAGGGAAATAAAGCTGCATCCATGGTGATGGGGAGGCAACGTTGCTACCAGGCCATCATGGAGATTGCGGCACCTGAGGTCCACATGGTTGTTGCATTGTTGTGGATCGATCCATCCATTTTGCTCGTCATTTTTTTTTTATGTTTGTTTTTCGAAGGCTTTGTATTTATAATGGCAATGTGAGAGCACGTTCAGCGGTCGGCCCAATTTATTTCCACACTTCCAAAGCTCCAAATAATCAATGTTCTAAAATACGGAGTACTCCAACTTCGATGGCTCAATCTGAACATCAAAGTCAACCGACAATACTCCAGCACTGTGCTGCTACTTCTACTTGCATACTCGCCATACATTCAGCTACAACGTGGAATAGTGTCAGCGACCTAACACAGTAGGTTTTCATAATCTAATGAAACAGACCACCTTAATGAGCATATCATTACTTAGTTCTGACTTGGTCGCTAATAACACCCAGATTCTTCTAAGCATTGTGCTATTGATGATAGGCTTTGATCCCTAGAGCTTAATTCACTCCAGTCAGAGTAAAATGTCTGCTCGGGGCTCTATGTGTTGTACTTAGCGGAAATCATGTTGTTGAACGATAGAGTACTAATAAAGAACCACGTCTAATTACTGTATTTTGCACACGGCTTGGACGATGGGCCGAGTGTGAGCCGTGGGCAAAGCTCAACCTGTAATTCAGTTTCTTGTACCGGACAATTGAGTTCCTATCAGAATCAAGTAGTACTTGGGCAGCTAGATAGCCCAATAGCCCATATAAAAATCCCTATAAAAATTCGGAGGATTATGCAAATCTGAGAGGCTGGGCCCAACCAAAAATTTCTGACTAGTATTTCCAACTCTCACGAGGAGAACATTCATCCACAAATATCACCTCCTGTACACATCATCTGAACCAGCCAGCAGGCAACCAGCCACGTTGCCCAAATCGCTCCTGACCAGACACAAGCGTGCAAGCGCGCGACGCAACGCTCAACGCCGTCCTCTCGCGCCTGAAACACACACCCCGGTGTCGCAGTCCTCTCGTTTCAGCAGGCTCGCCTTGCACCACGTAGCCTTGCAGCCGCCACAAGACTCCCATGCATGCGCACACCAAACGCCTCCTACATATATATAATAATGGCTTGATCAGTCACCAAGCTCAGTTTCTACCTGAGAGGAGAATCAGTCACCGATCTGCAGACTGCAGCCATGGCCATGAGGGCAATCACGCTGTCCCACTCGCAGAGCGCCTCGTTTGGGCACCACCACCACCAAACCATGCCATCCTCGTTCAGGCCAAGCACTGCCTCCACCAGATCAGTGAAGGTCTATGCAAAGGAAGAAGATGAGGAGAAGGGCAGCAAGCAGTCATTGTTCGGGAGCATCACCGAGGCGCTGGACTTCTCGCAGGTCCGGTCGGAGAAGGACGCGGAGCTTCTGTATGAAGCCAGAGAGGCCACCAAGGATGGAGGAAGGATGACAAAGGAGCAGGTATCCATCGAACTACTGATCCGCACAAAAAATTGTCGATCAATGGTGTTATTTAGTTTAGTAGTAACTTAGTACTGACTATACACGGCATGGATTTTCTATGGTCTGACAAGTTAATTTGATTTGCAATGAAGTATGGAGCACTTCGGAGGAAGATCGGTGGCACCTACAAGGATTTCTTCAAGTCATATGTGGATGGTACTACCTCATATATGCTTTACTTGCAGAATCCTAAAATTACTTCTGATCCAAAAAGATTATACTAGTAGGAGTATCTTACTTCTGATCCAAAAAGATTATACTAGTAGGAGTATCGCACAGTCCTAACTGTTTCTGAATTCTGCTTGCAGTTGACGGGGAATACGTAGAGGAAGGTTGGGTGGATAAGACCTGCAAAATTTGCAAGAAGGACACTAGAGGGGAACCCAGGCAGGTCGACAAGCTAGGAAGATATGCACATGTCGCATGCTTGGAGAACCCAAAACCGACCAACATCTTCGCCAAATTGTTCGCCAGATGAACTTCAATTGTACAATCAAAGACATATTTTTACTCATGCTTAGATACATAGATGGTGTTGTAGCCCCAAGAATTTGAACAATATTATGTGTTCAGTTTTGCCATATAAAATGGTATACAGGGAGCATGTCACGCATTTTCCTTCTTCAATTGATCCATTTACTCACGAACAAAGCAATGACTTAACAGACCTGAACGACTGAAAATGTTCAATATTACATCAAGTATTACAGAGCAAGTTAATACACTAATCTATCTATTAGCTTATGCCCCTGGTCTAATATAAGAGGAGCTCAACAGAAACTCAAGTCAAAAGAAATGCTATATAGAGCTAACTGGTTATCTGATGCTGCTTACCTAATTCTGTAGCTATATGACGTGTTCAGAAGTTTCTTTCGTTGACCATGGACAGATACACCCTGCATCTGATGACAGTGCATCCAATCTTAAACCCCGGCATTACTGTAAACCCAACACTGGCCTTGTCTCCTTCTTTGGTTATCTTGGATGGAACACATTCCATGTGTTTACTCCTAAATTCAGTACCACCCTTGACATAGAACATCTCTGCTCTTGGATTCAGAGAACGTGCTACGGTTAGGGACGCCCATACATATCTTGACATTGTCACAAATGCCTGATAAAATGGTGTTCTTGGATGGCCACCATTCTCAACAAATGATCTATGATCCAAATTTCCGAAGAATGAATCCTCCATACTAGGAGGCAAAATGGCCAGATACTTTTCTCGACAGAATCTCCCAAAACAAGAGTCTGGGGCCTTCATAAGAGCATCAAAAGGATCACTGAAACTCATTACATAATCGAAGACATCCAGCGAAAGGTACTCCTCTTTGTGCCCCATCAGCATCATACAACCAAAGTAGGCCTCAACGGCGTACTTCTTGTGAGACCTTTTATCATAGACAACAGAATTGTCTATTGGGGATGTTAAGTTGCCAAGATTCCACCGAGAAAGTTTCATCCAACGGACGACGAGTTTTGCAAAATCATGGATAGACTTTGTCGAAAGCTCGAATAATTCCATAAACATATCCGTTGATACTCCCATCCCAATTGCAAAACTTCCTTCTTTCTGTAACGCACTTTGACCGACCTTCTCCTCCAGTTCCATGTTCTTCCTTTCCAGTTCATCCAACTCCGCTCGCAAACACACAATCTCAGAGTCTCTCTTGCACATGCCAGCCTGCAACTCTACGGCCAACTTTTGTTGCTCCTGAATTCTAGAGCCCACATAGCACTGGTACATTGGATTTCTCCATTTGTTCATGTTGACATACAGATCCTTCAACCCGGCAGTCTCTTGAAGCTCCGACGTGAAACGCTCATCAGCGATCGTAATCTCTTCAGGATCATATGGCACAAGAGCTTGCTGAAGGTTCACGTAACTCAATTTGAGGCCAGAAATCGCGTCGAGAAGCCTCTCAACAAACGCTTCCTCGCAGCGAGCAGAGGAGCATTCAGAGACGCTCTCATGGTCGGACACATGATGCGGGTGGACTTTCAGGTGCGCGCCGCCGTCTTCGCTGCTCTCTCCGGTGGCGCTGCCGTCGGCCTTGGGCTTCTCGCGGACGGTCGGCGCGACGCCGACGGAGCGCACCTTGCAGATGTCGGAGATGCGCAGCAGCAGGCAGGAGGAGGGCGTCCTCCTCACCTTCTCCGTCGCCGACTCCATCGCAAGACTGCGTACTACTGGTCTACTGCAAAGGCGAGGCAGAGCAGCATCAGGCTCCAAGAACGATTCAAGATGGTTGAGACAGGAAGTAAAACATGCGCGGATTCCAAGGCGAGAGTTTGCGGGTCTTCGAAGAGATTGATTCCAACCGGATCAAAGCCAAGAACACGATAAAGTCTCTGCCTTTCTTCTGAAGGTTTTGGGTTTTAGCCGATTGCCAAGAAGAAGAAAAACATCAAAAATTGCAAACAAACAAACAAACAAACAACTTCACCGTATATTCTCGCACGGTCATGAGTACTCAGTAATCACTAACCAGTGTACCTTCAGTGACCAGCCCAAGAAGCTTCAATAACCGCCATTGAATTCTCGCGCGCCTGCACGGATCCAAGAAGCCAAAAGCCTGAAAGAAAAAAGCTGCAGCGAAGGTGAGGTCCCTGCTCTGAATCTTCGAGAATCCAAGTGATGGGGGGCTCAGTGGGAGCAGTGAGGTAGGGGAGGAGGGTTTTGGGAGAATGGGAGGCAAAGACCTCGTGGGCTCCAATGGATTCGAACAACAAAAAAGGGTGGATCGAGGAAGGCGAGTGGGAGCCACTCACTCGGGGCAGTTTTCTTTTGTAATCCCCAGATGCTAAGGACTTGGCCGACCATAGGAAGCGGGGCTAGGTAAACCCTAATCTCTGACCACCACCACCACCTCGCCGTCGCCGAGGTTCGAGTGGGAGCTCTTCTAGACGATGTGGGGCCCACACTGGCCGCATGTGTGTACACGTTCATTGGCCGGTCGGTACCTATGCCTTTCTTGCATGTTCATCTTTGGTCACTCATGGTGCATGTCAATTGTCATTCTTCCTTTCCTCTCTCTCCCCAATTCTTTCTTTCTTTCTTTCTTTCTTTCTTTTCTGAATTCTGAGTGTATATTGATCTCTACAAAAAAAGGGGCTAAAATGTCAAGTGAGTGAGTGAGTGTGATCCTCATGAAGAAGACAACATCCAAAACCATGAGACACTCTGATGATCCATGGTCTGCAAAAAATAAGTGGTGGCCTTTGAGATGATGATCAAAAAGGAAATTTTCCATGACAATATATATGTACAGTACTGTATACTACTACTAGTGTACATCAATGGTCTCAGCATATGTTGCCTGTCTCATTCATCTTCTTCTACATTGTATGTATGTATCATCATCACTTCCTACATTGTACAAACAATGTTGCTACTACTACATTTCTGGTACTCATATTCAGTAGTAGAATTCAGCTGTCTGGAAATGCAAGTGCAGCATATGCATCACAGCTCTGAATTTCAGATTGATTGGCTGAATAATTGTGGGGACTGATGGGCAATTATTAGGCATCTGCCAGTGCAGGGTAGTTAGCAATTTGGATGCATTCGATCGGCGGCATAAAACTATGTGCTCTCTCCTCCATGCTTTGGACCGGCCGGATTTTATGTACATGCCATGGATCAAAAGCCTCCATTTTTCTGCACTTGTTTAGAAGCTCTGTTTGGTCAGCATGACAGGTAGCAGTACTAGTAGTTGTTGTTGTTGTTCAGAGTTCAGAATTTGTGTGCAAGGAGACAGGGGAAGCTAATAATACTGGGCTTGTGGGGTTTGTATAAAGTTTGATACATACTTTCATTCATGTGATGGCCAGATCAGCCTATCAATTGTGAGTTGAGTGGTGCAGCAACAACAACACTTCTGCTATACTATAGTGTACTCTATTACAAGTAGATATGATCCTCTGTCCCATTTTTTCAGCTGGCACTAATGACATGATCACGGCACAACTTAATTTGTTCTGTTCCATGCTAGCCATTCTACCAGCTCTTCTCCCCCCTTCACCTGAATACACAAGCCAAAATGAGAGCTCAACATTTTTTCGGACAATCTACTTGGGTTGGTGTGCACACAATAGTTGTACCTGTTGTGCAGAGGGCAGTAATTGGTGTTGTCCTCAAGTTGCAGACTTTGCAGAGATGCCTTTCTTCAGAGAAGCACAGAAAGAAAGGCAGGCTGAGTTGGAAGCTTCATGCCCAGCTATTAGAAATAGGGAGTCTAGGAGATCACAGATTCACAGTAGTAGTAGTAGCAGCAGTAGCTCATTTGGTAGTAGGATAAAAATTAATTACTCAATTAAAGAGAAAGAAGCTGCTTGTAGTAGTAACCTAGGAGCAGCATCATAATCGTATTGGCTTCACGTTGTACTTTTGCCGTCAATTCGTTGCAGATGCGTGGTCGCTATCTGCCCGTAACTTGACACCAATGGCTGGCTCGACAGAGACAACCCAGCTTATAATTAATCAACATCGCAGAAGAAAAAGATCATTAGCGTCCGTCAGTTAGTCCTCAAGTACGTACGCCTCCCTGTTCCTTTGCTTGCACATTTTCGTGCAGATCAGAATCAGATCAGAGCAACCAAACTTTCGTCCTCAACACACACAATTACACACATACACACCTGCAGCCTGCAGCTTGCGTTTTTCTGAATTTTTTCAGTCGGTGGCGTCTCAACAGCTCGGTAGGTGCGTGAGAGAGTGAGGAGGAAACGTCGCATTTGACTTGTGAAGCTGGTCATTCCTTTTGGCTTTTAGATCTGCGTGTACTGCTTGGGCTTGATGCTTTACCTGCCGCTGATGTTTGAAGTTTCTGCTAATTAATCAGGCTTTGCTCATCACAGAGAAAACACTTAAAACACCCACTAGCTGCAGCTGGTCAATGGTGATTAGCTATACTATTTGCCATTGCAGCATGTGATGCTCGCCCCGTTGGTGTAGCATATATGAATACTCAAGTCAAGTTTTGGAGCAAATGAGAATGGTGATCCGCATTGTCAACGGTTGACTCTTCCTGTAATTATATTCACTGTTCAGAGCTAACACATGCTAAGGCCATCTTCTGCCATGTCTTTCTTTTGCATTTCTGACAGATCTTCTGCCATCAGCCATCTCAGTCGTTAGATGCATTGCAAGCCAAGATTTTTCTATCATTGATCATTGCCACGACTCACTTACAAAATATTTTTCATGATTTCCGCCTTAAGCAGAAATATGTACCTGGCGTCTGAAAGACAGTGAAGATAAGGAAGGTTATCATTGCATGGCATATTCGACAAAATTAAGATTGGCAAAGTGCAGATGTGGCAGTGAATAAATAGCATTGTTTTTGTACATTCAAGCTTTGGAACTTATTGAATACCATTTATAAAGATATATCATCACATAAAATCTTTATTTAACATTGTCAACATTTGACAAATCACTAACTAGTACTTGACTGGAAGGATAAAATGCAATACCATGTAAAGTTCACAATTAGTATTTCCTTAAAAAGTTGTGTGTAAAACATTGCAATGTATTCATGATATACAAAGCGTGCTAGAGCTGTCATAATTAGGACATCCAATTTAGCTACCAAAATTTCTACCTTTTGGGCATCCCCAACCCCTTAGGAGTGAGATTCAGGAAAGTAAATTAAAAAAAAAAAGGTCACATGAAGCTTAACTAACAATAAAACCATGACATGTGCATATCTGTTAAAATTGCCCAGAAACATCACCGTATATTAAAGAAAATACTGCATAAATGAAAACAACACCGTCTATAACTTCTTTGACAAGCTCTAAGCACTGTTAAAAATACTGTCATCCATATATTTTACAAGCTTCTCACTTTCTCAGTGCCACCTTACATCAGATTTATTCAAAGAGCAACTACACCCAAAAGAGTAAGAACTAGGTCAACTGTTCATCTATACACAATTAAAGTCAACTATTCTAGGTGGCAATGCAATTCTAACAACTCAAGATTGTTCAGATATTTCAATTTTACAGAAACCACATGAATTAAAGGTTGATCATACATAACTAATATGATTCAATTGTATAAACTTCCCTTCAAAAGATTATGAAGAGGTAAAGATAAAGGCTAAACCACTAAATACCTGGATTTGATCCTTCTGCTCTTTAGCATGATGAAGTTGCTGGTGGACCTGAGATAGCTTGTTCCTTTGAGCAGCAAGATCGTCTTGCAACAGGGCTCTTTCAGATTCCCAATGCTGAGACCTTTTATGACTGTTCTCATCCTTCTTTGAAAGCTCCAAAATATTTGTTGCAGACACTAGTGCATGCCGCTTTGCAGCTTCCATCTGTATCCTGAGCTGTTCATTCTCGGCTTCACGTCTACGAGCAGAAGATTCTGCCTTTTCCAGCTGGGTGTTCGCCCTAGAAATCGCAGATTCCATCTCTAAAAGCTTCTTCCGAGTGCTCTCTTCCAGATTGTGCCTCTCTTCTTGGAGACGGTCCGCTTCTTCCTTCTCTTTCCTAAGTGAATGAAGCTCTTCCTTCTCCTTGGCAAGTCGACGAGTCACTTGCATCACCTTCTGCTGAGCCCAGTCTGTCCAGTCCCTCATATGTGCTTGCAACTCTTTCTGCCGCTGGACAAGAATCAAGACCATTTCATCCTTCTTATCTTGTGGGATCCAAACCTTCTGATCCTCATCATATGATAAGTTGATTTTGCTGCTAGAGTCCATACCCTCTGTATTGGCATCATGATTCGAAGATGGAGCAGGACTGTCATTTGAGGACGGCAATGGCAACGACAATGAGAGATCTGTGCTAGCAGCTGGTAATGGGTTTGAGTTACTACTCAGCTTGGCATCAAATGATGGAGTGGAGGGAAGGGCAGTACCAGTAAAAGAAAGGTCAGGTGGTACTTCCGGTCCCTTCATGCTTGCAGAGAACCCTTTGCCTACTTTGGATGAGGCCTTCAAACTGCTAGTAGTAGAATCTGAAAACGATCTGCACTTCCTGTCCAGCACTGCGCTACCTGAAGAGCTATGTTTGCTTGACCTAAGAGATCCTTTAGAACCCAGTGCTCGGGAACTCTTATCAAAACTCATCAACTTCTGCCGATGCAAGGAATCCCGCTTAGAACTCCCCCTCTTACTAGGGATTGGCTTATCATCTTTCACAGGTTGCGTCGCAGCAGCAACGAATGGTTGCTCCTCTGAATGATCAGGCACAGGATTTGAGTTTTCTTTTGGCTTAAGATTCGGGATTTCACTCTGCACCTTACCTGAGACAGAGGGTTTACTGCTCGGTACATTCAGGTTTGCTGGTGTTGCGGATGAATCAGCCTTGGCAGTATTGTAAGAATTGGGTGGCACTGGGGTAAGTTTCCCGCGGAAAGTGACGCCAGTCTGTGGGTTGGTAATAGATACTGATAAATCCGAATTTGGATTATTAGGCTCATAGTTTCCAACAACTGGCTGGGCAATCACTTGCGTATCCACTGCTGGGAGGGAAGCTGGGTTGTAATCCATGGCACAGGCATTGGCCACATTCATATCTGACATAAGCAAGCAGAACATCACATCACCTGTAGTGTAGAACGGCTGAGCCTGATTGACCAACGCAATCATGCCGCCGAGCACCGCCTGCTCAATCTTCCTCATGTCTTCCTCGGAGGCGCCCTCGCTCAACATGTCCCCCTCGGTCTTGAGCACCTCGACCGCCGCCTCGCCGAACCCAGCAAGGCTCTCCCTCCAATTGTACTGCGTGGCAGCCCGCAGGACGGCGGCACGCGCGGTGGGCTCGGAGTAACCCATCGCGATGATCACGCCCACGGCATTGTCGAACGTCGCGTCCAGGCCCTTGAGAAGGATCTCCTCGAGCAGCGCCTCGTTGGGGTCATTCCAATTCACATATCTCTGGCACTCCAGTAGCTCCTCCGCCGTCGGGTGAATGTCCTTGCAATCGCACGAGCCCGGGATGAGGTCGAGGTTGACGCCCTCGGCGGCCACCGCGGCAGCGGCCGCCGCCGCCGCGATGGCTGCCTTCTCCGGCGACATGAACTCGAAGCCCACGCAGTCCGCCGTCAGTGGGTACTCCAGCCCGAATGACCCCAGCTCGGCGGACGGCGGCTCGGCACGGTACTTGCGCTTGTTCCGGCTCGCCGCCTTCTCCTGCGCCGCCGCCGCTGGCCCCAACGGTGGATGCGCCGCGAGAGTGGACATCACGATAGATAGCTGCAAAAAAAAAAAAAAAATCCCCCCGACCCAACAACAAATTCATCGAGAAATCACACGATACAATCTCAATATACCAGAAAAGAAAACAACAAAAAAATTCCCCGGATACGGAGAATTTGCGACTGACCTCTGCGCGCGGCGTGAGTTCGTGCGCCGAATCAGGGAGAAAAAAAAATAAACCCTGAAAAAAAAAAGAGAGAGGGGAAAAATGATACAGCAACAACGGGAAGCGCCACCGAATCAAGAACCAGGAGAATCCCCGCGCGCGCCCCCCCACGCCCAGTCCCAGGATCAGATGGGGGAGGAGGGGCTCGTTCTTGATCCGATCGGGCGTGGGCGGGCGGGGGGAGGTGCGACCCGGGAGACGGGGGCGGCGGATCGAGGCGCGTACCCGGGGGGTCGTCGGCGGGGATCGAGCGGAGTCGATCAGAGGAGTGGAGAAGAGAGAGAGAGAGTATGGCTAGAGAGAGAGAGAGGGGGAGGAGGAGAGGGAAGAAGGGGAAGGGGAGGAGGAAGGAGAGGAGAAGGAGGCGCTTGTCTCTCCTCTTCTCTAGGCCTGATAGAAGGAAGAGAGAGAGAGAGCAAGCACAGCACAGCAGTTACGGTTGTTTTTTTTTTATTTTTTTACCATTTTTTTCTCTCGTTTTCTGCTGGGTGCTGACCCCACCAATGGTTAGGTGCCACGTGTACCGTGTTCTTCGGGTGAGGGCTGACGTGGCCGGGGGCGGTCGATGTGGGAATAAACAAGGGAAGGGAGATATGTGTTGTTCTTGGTTATGGAATGCGAGATGTTTGGAGATGGTTAGGTTGGTTTTGCTTTGTTTGGTGAATGGATTGTTGTTTTTATTTAGCATGGGTTTTTACTAGTGATAGATTAGCATTCAGTGATTACGGTGTAAATTGGCTAAAAATGAGAATTGCCCTTCGATATGGTGTTTAGAGATGGATGACGATCGGTAAATATTGAATGAAATAGCGGAAAAATAGAATTGCACAAGGCAATTATGTGAACAATTGAATTACCTACATAATTTAATGAACGGGATTGTTATATATTATTCGACTAAAATATAGGAATGAAATCTTACAGATTTTGACCATTGGATCCATCCAAAGATTCGTGCACCACCTTCTCTCTTCAACTCGGCGGGCTCCCCTTCTTCTCCGGCGCCGGCGACACCCCAACTTCGGCAGGGAGACGGGTTAAGGTTTGGGGTTGGGGTAAGGGTAGGAGGTGGTTGGGGGAGGGGAAGAGGGGGGCTTCCTCGGGGCTTAGGGGATGGCCGTGGGCGGCGGAGGACCGGTAGTGGGCGGTGGACTTCGGCGGGCGGCGAGGCGGCGGCGCCGCCGCCGAAGCCGCGGGGATGGAGGAGGGCGGTGGCCGGCGTCGGCGGTGGGGGCAAAGCAAGAGTGAGGTTAGGAGGTGGCGGGTAGTGGTTGCAGATCCGGCGGCGGGGAGCCGCCGGAGACGGGGGAAGACACGGCGCGGGGGCACCTGCCGTCGCCGCCATGAGGAGAAAGAGAGGGGGAAGGGGAGGGGAAGGGAAAAGGGGAGGGGGCTCGCCGGGTGGCCTCGCGACGCCGTTGACTCTTTTCGGCCAGCCGGCGAGGCAGGCGGCGGCGCGGTGGGGCGGTGGCGACGGTGGAATCGCGCAACGGCGCGAGGACGGGAGTGGTGGCGGCGTTCTGAACGAGGGAGGAGAGGAGTTAGGGTTAGGGGGGCTCTGTACGAATCTTTAAGCGTATCCAGTGGTCCAAAATTTGAATGATAGGAGGTGGGATTTTCTGTCACAAGATATATAGACAACCCCATGAACGGGATTGTCTATATGGATTAATGAAAGTGAAGGTTTATCCTAGAACCATGTTTTTTTTTTTTTTGCGGGGAAGAACCATGCAAATTGTTTTCAACAATATGTAATATGTGATGTTCAATATAATTTTGTTACTATTAGTTACCATCACTCTAGCATTGCTTTTACCCTATTAATCCATATAGTAAACTCTGCGCTGGTAAAGTTTTGAAGTCATATGCTCCCATCGAAACATACAACAACTAACTAGCTTACACATCATCATCCACACATAGATAATACAACACAACCTCATCACTAGAAGTATCACCACATCAGGCGGAACAGCCACATTAGCTCTACATCTTGCTATCTATTGCAATTGTGGTATGAGATATATTGCAATTGTGGTATGAGTAAGTGATTTGATATCTTCCTTATTTAGTAGTACTATGTCACTAGATAGAGCAACTAATGAATAGCTGATAGCAAAATAGTGTTTTATATCTTCACAACTGTTACTAATCCAAGTTCTAGAAGGAATTTAGTATTAATTTTTTTCATGAAGCAAGTAATGACTTGTTGCCAAACAAATGCTCTCAATGGGACTATCTCGTTTCTTTAAGTTTACCATTTTATTGATAGAATAAGCAATACAACTATGGGGTGTTTAGATCCCACCCCAAAATTTTATACCCTGTCACATCGAATGTTTGAACACATGTATGAAGTATTAAATATAGGCTAAAAAATAATTAATTGCACAGATTGTGCCTAATTTGCGAGACGAAATCTTTAAGCCTAATTGTTCCATGATTTGACAATGTGGTGCTACAGTAAAGATGTGCTTGACGTATTAATTAGATTAATAAATTCGTCCCGCGGTTCTGACGGATTTTGTAATTAGTTTTTTATTAGTGCGCGAACACCCCATACCGACACCCTATATAATACCTGAGTGTACGGCCAAAAACTTTAAACCCTTGGATCTAAACACCCCCTATGCTTGTCTTAAATCAATTGACATTAGCACAATCAAACCTCATAATTAGAGCAAGGACAAAGGGAAGAAAATGTGTTCATTTGTTTGTATGATTCCACATCAAGCATACCTAATCAAAAGAACATTATTATATTCTTTTTATGCACACCCCGTGACCGCGAGTAAGGTAACTTCAAAGGTACAATGAGAAATCTAAAAAAGGCAGTTTTTATTGAAGATGACGAGGTAATACCGTAATACACACTTTTGCATCCATTAAGTAAGAAGAGCTTGGGCTAAAAACAATTATTGCAAGGTCGAAGCTCGCCTCATTCATCTTGATACTCATAAGGGAATGGGCAACAAAGTCTAACACTTTCGAGAGTACGTGTTTTGGAAGATAGAGAAAAGAAAATACAACAAGGTTTGGTCCATTTACCCCAATACTAATGGGATTTTTTTTTGTTGACATGCCTAACCATAACATCAATCCATGTTCATGTGTGCCTACATCTATTTGGTTCATTCTTATTGATCGGGCTTAGCTAATACTAGCGTAAAAAAAAATTTAGATATGATGTGACCATCAAGTATAGGCATACAACCAAGCATGAGAAATATAAAGCATTGCCAAAGAATACATCGGATGAATGGAGGATCTAACAAGATATTCAAGTCCAACGAGTTTTAGAATCCAGTTCGGCCTCCAGAGACATCACTGACTTCAAACGGACCTATGCCTTCATGCCAACTCCGATTTTGCGTGATCTTGGACTTGATGGAAATCTTATCTCATCATCTTTCAAACGCATCCAGTCTCATATCCAAATTCATCTCGAGTCAACGAGAATCATCAAAACAAAACAGTGCTATTCTGAAACGAGCTTGGGCTTTTGGTCTTGTAATAGACTAGGGTCATCTCAAAAGTGTCTCCCTCCACCTCCCCGAATTAGTACTTAACCCTAGCTCAGTTTCCTCTATGAATGTCTATTTACACCGTCTAGAACAATTGGGTTTTGTTTAGTTGAATTATGCCAAGTGCTATTCACCTTGTCTCTAGTTCTTGCTCGATTAGAGCATCCCCAGGAGATACACTACTACAATCCTCCATCCGCGATTTGGCGTATAGGAGCGCAAAACCGTCTCCAGGAGATGTGCCTCCAATCCAGCAAAAGTGGCGGATGCGCCAAAAAGGGAGAGAGAAAACCAAAATAGCGTGTCTCTCTCTTCACGCAGAATCACAACGACCGAGCTCCCGCCCCCATCCGGAATTCCGCGACGTCCCTCCGCCGACCTCCACTCCATCGTCGTCATCGCCGGCCGACGAAGGGGAGTGCGCCATGCCCGTTTTTGATTTTTTTTTTTTGCAATGGAGGGTGGAGAGAAAGGGGTGTAGTTGTGGAGTGAGGGTGGAGGGGGATAGGCATACCGTTCTGGGAGGAGAGCGCCGGCAGCGCCACCGCCGTCGCCCTGTCCGCTGCCCCGCGCCTGCCACCGTTGCCCCTCGCCCGGCGCCGCTGGATCTAGCGTGGAGGCTTGGAGTAGATGCGGAGGCCGGCCGCCGCTGCCCCGCCACGCCTGTCCCCGCCGCCGCGACACCTCCACCCACGCCCGCGACACGGCGCCTGCGCCAGGTCGCTCATCCCGCCCGGCGACCCCACCACCCCGCCCGACCGCGCGCTGGGGCGCGCCGATCGCTCCTCCGCCCGCGCCCGCGGCCCCGCGCTGCTCGTGCCTCGCCCGCCCGCGCATGCGACCCGCCGCCGCCCCTCACCAGCTCGCTCACGAGAAGAATAGCAGTAGGAGAGTAGCAGAGAAGAGTAGAGAAGGTTAGTTGAAAGATATTATAAAAAATAGGAGGATGCGATATGGATGATGTAATTATGATGATCTGTTAAGTGGGAAGGGATATGAAGAGGAATCTTTTTTGGATAGGCATCCATATGGGCATATAGAGGATGATATTTTGATGATCTGTTGGGGATGCTCGACGACTATAGATTGGCACCCCCCAATAGTTGGTGTGTTGATTTACCTGGTCGATCAGATATACCACTTCAATCGCAAACTATTTCTTTGTGCTTAATCACCTATTCACAATATTTAGATTGCATCTTATCTTGTTCTTGCAGTGTTCTCCGTTTGCATTGCAGGGATCCTCAACCACGTGCAACTATTTCTTTGTGCTTAATCACCTATTCACAATATTTAGATTTCATCTTATCGTGTTCTTGCAGTGTTCTTTCGTTTGCATTGCAAGGATCCTCAACCACGTGCCACGGTTGATAAGACTGTTTGTGGTTGTAGCAATTGCATGGCTTCTAGACTTGTTCTGATTGGTACCCATGTCGTAAACGTCACACTCGATAAAAGCAAGAGTTATCCCCTACCAGAAGATCAGCCACGAGAGAGCGCGTCATCAAGATACATCTGTATCATAGTTGATAAGTAGAATGAGAGGCCATGCTTACTTGGAGAGATACATATGTCAACTAATGCAACCCATTTTTTCACATATTTGGAGTACAATTTAACATCTTTTTCCCCTCTTTGAAAATCTCTACCATCTGGTTTATTCACCTAACGTTGAAATGAACGAGGAAAAATTGGGCTTGTGAGGCAAGCCTTAGAAAAAGCAATACCCTTGAAAGACCATGCTTGATCTCTACACAACATGAGACCTAGAAAAAGACTTTGCAACTTAAAAGGGCGTGTTCAGGAGGAGTTGGGAATTTCTCATCACCACACGGAACATGATAGCTTATTAACACATAGTTAATTAAGTACTAGCTAAAAGAACTTGAAAAAATGGGTTAATATGATTTTAAAAACAACTTTCATATAATTTTTTTAACGCACACCGTTTAGCAGTTCAGAAAGTGTATGCATAGAAAAATGATATAGTAGAAGTTGGGAAAGAGTAGTGCCGAACTAAGTGCAAATCATGTTTTGAACAATAATACGATTATCATCTTAAGTAAAAACGATTT
Source organism: Oryza longistaminata (assembly GCA_009805545.1). NCBI lineage: Eukaryota > Viridiplantae > Streptophyta > Magnoliopsida > Poales > Poaceae > Oryza > Oryza longistaminata. The sequence continues at coordinate 526,442 of CM020188.1, read as the reverse complement.
TGCTAGAGATCAATCAAAAGACCTTTTTCTTAGCCATCACAGGTGGGAAATCAATCCCACGACCTCTTGGTTGATGCCACGCGGTTGTAACCAGATGAGCAGCTATATCAATCCTATCGTGTTTAATATACAACCGATGTAAGATGCATAATTAAAATGTAATTATATTCGTGTGATTTTTACGTTGAAAAAAAAATATTTTGAACGATATCTAGGTAGCCCCAAGTAAAAATTATTTAGACCCGAAACTTGCCATTCAAGCCAAGGCCGATTTAGTTCCCCAAATTCTCAACTTTCCATCACATCGAAATTTTCCTATTTTTCTCCAAACTACCTACTTTCTCAACTTCCAACTTTTCCACCATCTAAAACACAGCCTAAAAATAAAAGAGTTAATTTCTTGCATTGGAATCGAGAAAGTTTCTTCATAATTGCATAAAAGGAGTAAAAATAGTGGCTGCGGCGTGAGGGTCAACCTTGATATCGAATAACATTTCGAGGCCTTCCCAATGGATCTCTATCCTCCTTTGAAACCAATAGAAGTTCACTGACCATCACAAACTATAGGTACTTTGTATAATATATACAAAACTACATATTTAAGAGTTTGTTTCACAAACACTATAGATTTATTGTCTCCGTTTATCAAAACTATAGGTACCTGTACAATATATCACAAAACTACAGATTTAAGAACTTGTTTCATAAAACTATAGATTTAGTGTATCCGTTTATCACAGAACTACACATTTATGTCTTCATTTATTACAAAACTACTCAATCCATCTACTTTTGATAGTCATATTTCCAAATCTGAAAAATCTATTTTTGATAGACATATTTCAATCCAACAACCTATCCTCTTAATGATTTCTCGGATTTAATCGCATGACTCCCATTCTTCCCACAATATAGGCTACATGGGATCGAGAATGTAAATATTAATGGATCGCTTGTTACGAGGATGACTAGTAAGCTG
>CM020188.1:487236-525438 GCA_009805545.1 Oryza longistaminata | reverse complement strand
GTATTCTTGCGGAAATTACCGTTTCTTATAATATGGTAATTACCGTATTCTAAATATGTCGATATTTATAGGGCATGTCTATACTTGACCCACAGCTTACAGATTGACTGACTCTTCAATCAAATCTCTAACTTTTGTACATAGCTAAAATGAAGTTAATTTATAATTTATATAGTATAAGCTTGAATTTATGTATACATATAACATACTTATGTAAAGTTAAATATATGTTTTTATAGTTTAATGTTTCCGTATTTGTTACCGGTTTCCGATCTGTACCGACATGTTTCCGTCCGTATTGTTCCGTTTCCGGTTTTCCGATATTTCCGATATCGTTTTCGTTTCCGACTTTACCGTTTCCGATTTCGTTTCCGAGAAAAATATGGTTACGTTGAGGCTGTTTTCCGATTGTTTCCGACCATTTTCATCCCTACTCCTCCACATAATGTACTTCAATTGGTTCCGAGTCTTGGACAGATTCAGGCAGTGAAAGCGACTCAGATGTTGGCTGTGAGCTTTGAGAACCTAGAATTTGATGTTGGCTGCTACTACCCGTCCTAGACATTTTTTTGAACCTGTACTTTAACACAAAATAGGGTTGAATAGATAACACACAAGCACATTATAATCTGTCTAAACAAGCACATATATAATTACTTTATAGACCTACACTGTATATCAAGAGCAATATATTATCAGCATCTCTAAAACATATCATGGAGAAACAGTCAAACATCAACCTAAAATTTGGAACAAATGACATAAATAAATTTCTGTTAACATGCACAAGCACAAGCACAAGCACATAATTATTATAATTTCATTTCACATACTGCTACGATGCACATACTGACTTACATTAAGCATACTCTACAGTTGTTCATACTTGCCACTCAGTCATAGATCAAAATTTCATTTCAAAGATTGAAGATGGCATTCACAGGAGACAAGATCCCACGAGATTGAAGAATGTTGCGGACTTGCGGTCTGGTTTCCTGGTTGGCACCGGAGAGGACTTCTTCAAGCGGGGACGCTTTGGATTTGAAGGCTTGGCCTTGGCCTTGTCCTTGGCTGGTCGAGAAAGGGGCTTCGGGTCACCGGCAGCAATGGCTTGGACAGTCGGAGTTGATTCTATTAAGACAGCTTTCTCCTTCTCGGGCGGAGCTGGTAGTGCTATGTTGGAGCCAACTGTGGTGACCTTGTTCATCTCTGATCTCGCTTGCAGCACGAGAGGACGTTCGGACTCGGTGTCCCTTTGACTTTGAGGTGGGACGGTCGAATGGAGTCAGTGGCGCAAGAAGGCTGCATAAAAGGTTAATGTACACGAATCGGAGGAGAAAGATAGGAATAGGACATCACCGGCCATCGTCGATGGTGGATCCAAAAGGACCAAGGAGCCGAGACCGCCATGGTGCATAGTCATAGACTGACTAGTCAGCGACACCAGTGATGTGCTAGCAAGGGCCACGATGCTGTGATCTTGCAATGGCAATGGCGGGCAGCGGGGTTGGCCGGCTAACAGCGGCGCTACTAGCGAATGTGACGGCAGCTTTACACACACGACAGTGGCAGCGGTGCACTACTAACCTGCGACAGCAACGGCGACGTGGCGAGCTTCGAGACGGTGATGGCGTGGGGGCGGGACTCGTAGCTTGGAGGGACGTCGCTGCCTCGCTTTCGTGCCGGCGGCCTCACCTCGCACGGTATATGTTGCTTCTAATTAGGCCTCGTAGTTGGGCTATTATTTTTTTACAGTCCATCAAAACCTTTGGTACCTCCCGGTACCTACAATTTGGACTATCCATCGCGCTAGATCCAACGGGTGACAATGCTCAGTACTGCCATGTAACAAAATCCCCTCAGTGGTACCTCCCCCTTCGTCCGCACGTGTTAAACAAGTGGAAGGGCAAAATTGAGTTTTCGCATGGTCCATTCTCCCTGAGTCCATGCCGCTCCTCCCCGACGCCTGTGCTTGCAAAGCCGTTTCTCCCGATCCCCTCCCCTTGAGGCGCCTCCTCTGCATCTGCGACGGGGACCACCTGACCATGGCGGAGCGCGCGCAGCTGCGCGGGCTCCGCTGCGTCCTGCGCGCCAAGATGCAGCCATTGCTGGACACCGCCGCCAACAGTACTGGACCGGACAACTCTTCTCACCAACGATCTCATTAGTCATCACGATGGTCGACGAGGGGATTCACAAGAGAAAACACCCAGCTTGATTATGCAACATGAACTGTTTTTTTTTTAAGAGCAAACCATACATGGCAAAATTACTATTCAAAATGCCACTATTTTGATATGGCAAGTTTTGGCTTCAAACCAAATCAGCTCCTAAGGCTGTGTTTAGATCCAAAGTTTAGATCCAAACTTCAGTCATTTTCCATCACATCAACCTGTCATACACACACAACTTTTCAGTCACATCATCTCCAATTTCAACCAAAATCCAAACTGTGCACTGAACTAAAAACAGCCTAATATTTGTACTCGTTGCTTCAAAGCTGATCCTCTTTTGTTTTTGGTCCATTTGTGACGGATTTAGTAACTCGGAGGATATATATGGTGTTGGGCAGTAGCTACAGGGAAATATCAAATCACCCCTACCACAATCTCTGTACATGATTGTTTCCCAGTAGAGGGAAGTTTTGTGCTTAGCCTCAACAGAAAAAACTACAGCAGTAATTCATCAGAAATTGAGAAACCAGCATGAATTTCTCTCACGAATTACTCACTGTTTCAGTATCCACATTCAAATATTTGCAATGGATTTCACGGCATAACGTTCAAGATGAAGGAAAAAGATGTTATAAATATGCAAGCCAGGGCATATAAATAGATTATAGAATGGTGGGTAATGCAGAGTAGTTATGGAATTACAAAGACACCAGAACATCATTAGAGCAAGTTTAATACTAGAGCCAACCACTACTAGCTCCAAATCATCCATAATCAATCTAATAGTCAATTCATATAACAGTTAACTATAAATATATACTACATCATTAATAATTAGTCCCACATGTCATATATATACATAGCATTTTGGAGTCCATACTGCAGCTGAATATGCAGCCCGTTTCTCTTCTCTTCTCTTTTATCTCCTCCACATAAGCTTGTAGTTAACTTAGGAGGTGTTTAGCTTCCACCCCAAAATTTTACGCCCTGTTACATCGAACATTTGAACACTTGCATGAAGTATTAAATATAGGCTTAAAAGATAACTAATTATACAGATTGCGACTAATTTGCGAGACGAATCTTTTAAGCCTAATTGCTCCATGATTTGACAATGTGGTGCTACAATAAACATTTGCTAATGACGGATTAATTAGGTTTAATAAATTCGTCTCGTGGTTTACTGACAGATTCTGTAATTAGTTTTTTTATTAGTACTCGAACACCCCATGCGACACCCTATATAATACCCGATGTGATATGCCAAAACTTTACACCCCTGGATCTAAACACCCCCTTATAGTCTATTATTGCACCTGCTCTTAAGGCTGTGTCCGGCAGCAGCACATTGGGGAGAAAGTTTCTTTCGTTTTCCACGCCCACGCTTCACGAATTACTAAACGATGTGTTTTTTTGCAAAAATTTTCTATAGAAAAGTTACTTTAAAAAATCATATTAATCTTTTTTTTAAATTTAAAATACTTAATACTTAGTTAATCATACACTATTAGCTCACCTCGTTTTGCGTTCTCTGTCCCCTTCTTTTCAAACTCAGCCTAAGGCTCCGGTAGTCGTATGCCTTGTAAACTATATCCATGAAAAAGACCGAACCGAAAAGACCGAGACCGAGAAATTCAGTCATCAAGGCGGTGAAAGACCGAATTTTGTTCGGTCAATTCGGTTCGCCTCCTCGGTTAACCGAATAGACCGAAGACCGAATTAACAAAAAAAAAAGTCTAAATGCAACCTACAATCTACTAAGTTCAATAGGATTAAACTCTAATTTTCTCATCCCTACTTCTTCCAGGCATGCAACCTTACAAGAGTGTTTACTCATACGTGCTTATGGATTTTTTTTTGTGACTTTTGTGTTGAAAATTTCCATTATTTCTTTGCATATATGAAAATGTTGCTGAAATTCGGTCAGACCGAGACCAAGACCGAATTTGTCAGTCCTGATATTTTTGCGTTGAAATTCGGTATTCATTTTTCAAAGACCGAAATGACCGAAAGACCGAAGATTGAGACCGAATTTTTTGGTCAAACCGAATGCCCACCCCTATCCATGAATCACCTGCTTCGGCCCTAGAAAAGAAGCATAATTTTGGAAGACAGGTTATTAAACCACCTGCCACTTGTGTTGGAATAAGTTTCACGCGGATCATGAAAAATGGTTTGAAAAGAAACAAAACGATAATATAAGTTTCATGCAATTTACACTGCGTAGTTTATATGCCCCTTCATGATTACAATGGCTCTATTTTTTTATGGCTGAAAAAAATTGATGCCTCTCTCGTTTAATCTGGGCCGGGCTTTAGGGGCGCGAATCGATAAAAGCCAGCGTTGTTTCCCCAGCAGGCGCGGTGGCGCACACCTTGATAAAAATCCAATGGATACAAATTCGGCTGATAAACCCAAATAAAACAGCAACAGACGAATAGCAAATCTTTTTTTTTTCCTACTCCAGATTATATAATTACTGATTTTTGAAAATATAGAATCTAAAATATTTGGAATGCTGAAATTATTAGGGACTGTTCAGATTGACGTTATTTTCAACTATACCATTTTTTTTTTTTGATAATTTTGCAAAAAAAGTGACCGCATTTAGTTTGTTGCCAAACTTTGGTAAATACATGATAAATCCTGTTAAAATTTTGATATTGATAACTTGCTAAAATTTTAATATGCCAAAATTTGGTAAGGTTTATTTTGGATAATTTGAATATTCATTTTAGTCATCAGTCCCATAAGTTATTAATCGAACGCATTTCTTCCATGTGAGATGTGACAGTAGGCAGCGGTAGCCGGCGGCGATGCAACCGTTAAGGTGGTGTTTGGATCCACGTACTAAACTTTAGCCCCTGTCATATCGGATGTTTGGACACTAATTTAGAGTATTAAACATAGACTACTTATAAAACCAATTGCATAAATGAGAGCTAATTCATGAGATAAATATTTTAAGCCTAATTAATCCATATTTAGCACATGTTTACTGTAGCATCACATAGGCTAATCATGAATCAATTAGGCTCAATAGATTCGTCTCGTGAATTAGCCCAAAGTTATGGAATAAGTTTTATCATTAATCTATATTTAATACTTCCTCCGTTTCACAATGTAAGTCATTCTAGCATTTCCCATATTCATATTGATGTTAATGAATCTAGATAGATATATATGTCTAGATTCATTAACATCAATATAAATGTGAAAAATGCTAAAATGATTTACATTGTGAAAACGGATGGAGTACTTCTAATTAGTTTCCCTCATCAGCATATAACCAAACAGGCCCGTCAGGTGGCTCACGCCGCGGATGAGCGCGCATCCGCCTCCTGGTGACGTTTGCTCTGACGCGTTTTTCTGTAGTACTAGTAGTTATTATCAGCACTACATAAACGCTCCCACCACCACACACCATTATTACTCCTCTTCACCCACTCCTCGCCATCCTTCTCGCGCTCTCTCCGGAGCCTAGGCGGCGGCGCGAGACGAGATCATCGGAGAGGCCGGAACGCCATCCCCTCCCCCCCGTCCTTCGCCTCACCGCCCACCCGTTTCGGCGGGAGGAAGATGAGCTCCGAGTCCGAGGCGGCGCCCGGGACCGGGAAGCTGGTGTGCGTCACCGGCGCGTCGGGGTACATCGCGTCGTGGCTCGTCAGGCTGCTCCTCGCCCGCGGCTACACGGTCCGCGCCACCGTCCGGGACACCTGTGAGCCACCCCCCCACCTCTTCCCGCCCATCTCGTCCCTCCCCCACTCTCTCGCCGTTTCTTGGACTGGATGGATGGATGGATTGTTCAACTAGCGTAGCGTGATGACCTTTTTGTTTGGTTGAGTTAAATCAGTTTGGTTTTTAGAGTTGGTACATCGCAACCAATTCTGTGCATCTGTTAGGTACACTAATCTATTTTGAATTTTCTATTGTTGAACATGATCGATTGAGATTTTGGGAGTTGTTGGGGTTTTGCCCCTGTTAGTCTGAAACCAAAGGGTATTTAATTTGTTCTTTACAGAAATAGAGAGAGATTTGTTTGAACTTAAACTAGTGGTTCCCGGTTGATAAAATATGCGATGCTTATGTACTGTTTTATTTCAGCTGACCCAAAGAAAACACTGCACCTGCGTGCCCTGGATGGAGCCAACGAAAGACTCCATCTGTTCGAAGCAAATCTGTTGGAGGAGGGCTCTTTCGATGCTGCGGTCAATGGTTGTGATTGTGTTTTCCATACGGCTTCTCCCTTTTACCACAATGTTAAAGATCCTAAGGTGAGCACTGAGCACTATAGCTATTCGATGCAAAATCATAATTGCTGTATGTTACTGTAATAGATTGATCTTGACATAAAAATGATCCTGATGTCACTGTTTTTTTCCTTCAAGATGTATCGCAATATGGGAGCAGCTTTATGCAGAATTTTAGTGCTTATAGGCAATTTACTAAAAGAGTTCTCAGGATAATGATTATTCATGTATACTGAGCTTAAATATATGCAGTGTTAATAGGCAACAAATATCCGTTGTTATAGGTGCAGTAATGTACTTCATTGTGCATTGTACTTGGTATCCTTTTATTAATTATGCATTTGGTGCAGTACTGTACTGTACTGTACTGTGCACTGTTGTTGGTATCCTTCAGAGCAAGTTCAATAGTATAGCCAACTACTAGCTCCAATTCATCTATAGCCAATCTAATAGCTCATTCATACAATAGTTACATACTACACTATTAATACCTTGTCCCACCTGTCATACACACACGGTGTCTTGGAGTCCGTGCTACAGCTGGCTACAAATCTGTAGCCCGCTGCTCTTCTCTCTCCTTATTTATCTCCTTAAAATATGTTTGCAGCTGGCTTATAGCATGCTATTGTACCTGCTCTTATTGATCGTGCATTTGGATTGCCTTTTTTTAATTCCAAGGTTTCTCTTGGGAGTATTTGTTTAGGACTCATGCATATATCACTTATGTTCCATTTTATAATCTTTCACCCTGTATTTTATTCCTTTAATTTATGAAAAATATAATCCAGATATTCCCTAGTTTTAACAACATTGAATATTTGAATGTTAGAACATGATTTACATTCATTTGGCTAACTATTTTTTTAACAAGTGATCTCACATGTTGACTGAAGTTTCATAAGTAAACAGTATTATCTTGTTTTCTTCTATATATTTACATTTTTCGCGCTGATTTACTCCTTTTTTTTTTTTAAAAAAAAAACAGGCTGAGTTACTTGCCCCTGCAGTCAAAGGAACCCTTAATGTTCTAGGCTCCTGCAAGAAAGCTTCCATTAGAAGAGTTATCGTGACATCATCCATGGCTGCTGTTGCCTACAACGGGAAACCAAGAACTCCTGATGTAGTTGTTGATGAGACATGGTTTTCAGTTCCAGAGATTTGTGAAAAGCATCAGGTAATATGCCTTTATTGTGCCAGTTGTATGTTGGATGTATGGTATACATGGTGGAGTTACTAATGACGTGAATAAATGCCAGACACTCTGGCTGCTCTTTGTGTCTAGGACCTTACCTGTGTCCAAATGCCCTTGCTTTTGTCTATTCGCTTGCTGATCCGCTCTATTTTGTTATGCACCTGTTTGTGGGTTTGGAAGATGCTTTGGTTCTTTCCCATAGTTCCAGCCCAGATTGTTGGTAGATGCCTCCATATTTAGAAATTTAGTATAGCAAACTCACTGTCATTTACTCTTGCACGCTGTGTATTTACATGCTCTATAAAAATCTACAGTTACGCCATTCTGCAATGGCCATTCGTTGTCTTTTGCTACAAAATAGCAATACAGCCCATTGCCTAGTTAATATGAATACAACATAGTTTACTGTTAGGCCATTTTGCAATGGCCATTCATTGTCTTTTGCTACACAATAGCAATACAGCCCATTGCCTTGTTAATATGAATACAGCATAGTTTCTGGTGAATATTGAAGCAATATAGTTAACTCCTGCACTTGTCCATTATTAGTTTGATGGGAATATTAAGCTTAGTTACAGTTGCTGCCTTCCAAAAGAATTCCATTTATTGATCTGACTCTTAAGTAAAATGAGAGGATTTGTTTGTTGTTTCACAGCAGTTCCTTTTAAATATCCTTTTTGAATTTCTGTACTTTCACCATACAAAGTTTCTGTTAAGGTATTCTAATATATTTTTATTTGAATGCTCATTCTGCTTCAGCAATGGTATGTTCTGTCCAAGACCCTAGCAGAGGAGGCTGCTTGGAAGTTTTCAAAAGATAATGGATTTGAAATAGTTACGGTGAACCCAGCAATGGTCATTGGTCCCCTGCTGCAGCCTTCACTGAATACTAGTGCTGAAGCAATTCTGAAGCTAATCAATGGTATGGGGTCAACACCTTAACTAACACATTTCCTTGAATTGAGCTACAGCGTACATGCCTTCATCTACAGTAGATTTTTCTTGTGATGCCTACAACAATTTTGCATTTGCCCTTTAGGAGAAACACCTATTAGGACAATTATCTAGGACTCGGATAGAAGATAGACATGCTCATGGTATTTCAAGCTACTCTTATTGTTTGGCAACTCACACAAGCACTGTGATATATTTCATATTGAAAATGAATTCTCCTGTCAATTGTTCATCTAACTAATTGACTTACGAATCCTGAAGCCACAAGCTACATATGGAAGTTCTCTAAATAATAAGAATATTTTGGCTGTGTTAAATTGACTTGGAATGTGTTAAGTCATTTTCACTAGTGTTTTGCCACATAATTGGGACAATCAATGGTTAAGGCTCCAAATCCTGCCACCCATGTGGTTCCTGATACTCATAACTAGAACTGGATGGATGGTGGGGTTAGGATTTTTAAGCAAGATCCTGAACAAGGTTTTGTTTTTTAAAAAAGATCCTGAACATGGAAAAATTGTAGAAACAAATATGCCTATGGAGAAAGGTTATTGGGGTGATTTATGATAAAATATGAACCCAAAAATGCTTTGCAATTAGACAACAAATGTCCAAATTACAGAGATTTGGTTACAAGAGCAGACTGTGCACTGTAACAATATGGTTTTTATGTTTGCATGTTTGGACCCTTGACAAGAAATAGAATATTAGAATTGAAGATCCGGGCTCTTATCATGTCCATGCAGGATCATCCTCGACATATCCTAATTTCAGCTTTGGCTGGATAAACGTTAAGGATGTTGCCCTGGCACATATCCTTGCATATGAAGTTCCTTCAGCAAATGGAAGATATTGCATGGTTGAAAGAGTTGTGCACTACTCAGAGCTCGTCCAAATCATTCGTGAGATGTATCCCAACATTCCTCTGCCAGACAAGTAAGTCACTGCGCTTTGCAAGTGTTCATTCTATCAAGTAATGCTTAATGCATGTGCCATGATATTTTACCAAATCAAAAGACTATTTAACGTTAGATATCCTTCATTGCTTAGCTTCCTCTTCGTTAAGCGCTCATTGTCCATCTTGTCAGCCAGTTTATGAATAAACTACTACTACTAGTGCTTAACCTGCTCATCGCAGTGACCAGTGAGTGATAATCGTTTTTCTACAGGTGTGCAGATGACAAGCCATCAGTGCCAATCTACCAGGTATCAAAGGAAAAGATAAAAAGCTTGGGCCTGGAACTGACTCCCCTGCACACGAGCATCAAGGAGACCATCGAGAGCTTGAAAGAGAAAGGATTTGTTACTTTTGATTCAAGCAACCTGTAAAACAACAGGGCTCCATACACATGAACTTGCTTGTCATAGCTAGTACTCTAGCGGTAACTTTGCATGAACTACTACAGCTGTGGTCTGTACTCTGTACTACGATCTGAAATAAAGTGGAGGCAAATTGCAGTGTGTTGATTATTCTGCCATGTTTCTTGGACTTGAATCATACTGTGGCGTCTCATCAGAAAATCTCAGCTCTTTTAACATTACAGCCTGGACATACTTACATGGGCACATGGCTATTCCTTTTTAGTAATGTTCATAGAGAGCAAACATCATCTGTCAGATGAATAATTCTGATCGTTCATTGCTGTGTTCTCAAAGTGGTTCATGGAGTGACTCTAAAGGCTGAAGGTCATGCTCAAGGCATCAGTTTTCTTTTTTTTTTTTTGAGGGTAAAGAGAGAGCTTTATTAATGCTTAAATAAAGGGTTACACTCCTGATTTAATAAATATAGAATTCTTGCAGGAGCACACAACCTCCACTCCGCGCAGGACCTAGAATACATTGCCATTTGTGCTAAAACATGTGCTACCCTATTTGCTTCTCTCTTTATCTTGTGCACTTGCACTTGCTGAAGGCATTGCATCACTCCTTTAATCTCTTCAATCGTCGTCGCCCAGGCCGATTTCAGCTGATCATGCCTCATTAAATCTCTAACAATTTCTGCATTGTCCATCTCCAGCACAATAGGCATGTGGATCAAGTCAACCGCTGCTCTGATCCCCTCCAGACATGCTAGCGCCTCTGCCTGGGCAGCTGAGCCACATTGATGCAGGGTTCTATGGGCCGCCAGTAGCACCAAACCCCTGCAATCTCTGAATATAAACCCGACACTAGCATCCCCGGTTTCTTCCCTGAACCCTGCATCAACATTCAGCTTAGCGAAGCGCTCCGGCGGTGGACACCATTTGTCAGTCAGTTTGTTGATACTTGTAGATAGAGATATCTGGTTCGGTTCCCTGTACATAGGGCCCTTTCCTTTCTTGTCATCTTCTCGTTGTCGGATTGGCAACAGTTGACCTTCATAACTAACCAAGAAACTGACTGATTCAGCAATTGATGCACTTCCTTTGCCATGGATCATGTCGTTTCGCAGGTGCCAGACTCTCCAGAGTAAATACATAACATGCTCCTTTTCTGAACTCTGCAGACTATCCAGCAGCACTAATAGCCAGTCCGGCCCTGTATATGCAAAACTCCTTTCAGCCGGCAACACCCAATGTGCTCTCATTGCCTCCCGTAAGCCTCTAGCTAGAGTGCACTCCACCGTAGCATGAAAATCGTTCTCTTCAGTCATCCCGCAAATCGGGCATATGCCACTCTGTTCTATCTTTCTCTTTCTCTTATTTCCCCAAGTGGGCAATCTGTCCTGGGCAAGCTTCCAGGCAAAAATTCTCACTTTTGGTTGAACATTTGTTTGCCATATATTCTTCCAGATCTTCCTTTCACCAATTGTCGCCGTACTAGATGAAGCTTCCACACGAACCTTCCCTGATTGATTCCATGCTAACCTGTAGGCGCTCCTGACAGTGAAAACTCCTGTCTTCTCAAGGTGCCATGCTGGAAAGTCCGTCATCTCCCTTCCAGGTATTTTGATCTTCAGAATTTCAGATGCATCATTTTCCTGGACTATATGTCTGATTAAAGGCTCATTCCACGTTTTGGTTTCTGGCAACATGAGCTCATGTACATACTTGAGACGATTCCAGGCTTTCTTCTGCGGAATCACTGGGTTTTCCCCATGTGCAACCCATTGACTCCTCCAGATTTTAATTTGACGCCCATCTCCTATTCTCCAAATCAAGCCTTTCTTCAGTAACTCTAGTCCATACTCGATGCCCTTCCAAGTCGGTGATGAACCTGAAGGGAAGGCCGTATCAATTAGTGATCCATTTGGAAAGTACTTCGCCTTTAACACCCGAGCACACAAACTATCTGGATTGTCGAGCAGTCTCCATGCCTGCCTTGCTAGTAAGGCTTGGTTAAAGCATCTAATGTCTCGGAAACCAAGTCCTCCGAATAGTTTGGGACTCATTAACTTTTCCCATCCAATCCAGTGTACCTTCCTTTCTCCTTTATCATGTCCCCACCAAAAGTTCCTCACCATCTGTTCGTACTCCTCGCAAAATCTTTCCGGCATTTTAAACACACCCATTGTGTATGTTGGCAGGGCTTGGGCCACACTTTTTATCAAGGCTTCTTTTCCGGCCGCAGACAGAAACCTTTCACTCCAATCTGTTAGTCGCTTTGCAAATCGCTCTTTTATTGGTTGAAATTGCTCTGCCTTCATTCTCCCTTCCGGCATTGGTAAGCCCAAGTATTTCTCCTCGAAACTGGATCTTTCGACTTGAAGCACAATTTTAATTTCCTCCTGTGCCATCTGTGGACAAAATTCAGAGAACAGAAGGGAGCACTTACTTGGGTTGATTAACTGTCCTGTGCTTCTCTCAAATAGATCCAAAGCCTCCTTTATTCTTGTTGCTTGATCAATATTAGCTTTAAAGAAAAGCAAGCTATCATCAGCAAAAAGAAGGTGACTCACACCTGGGGCAGCACGACAGACCTTCAAAGGCTGTATAAGTCCTTCCACCTTTCTTCTCTCTAAAATTTTGGACAAGCCATCCGCAATGAATAGAAACAGATATGGGCTCAGGGGATCCCCTTGCCTTAACCCTCTTGTTGGGCAGAAAGGCTCTGTCATATTACCATTTAGCCGGACACTGTAACGAACAGATGTCACACAGGCCATTATCCACTTCCTCCAAACATCTCCAAAACCCATCCTTTGCATCACCCCATTTAAAAAACCCCAGTCTACTCTGTCATATGCCTTTGACAGGTCAAGTTTAAGTGCGCAGAAATTCTGATTCTCCCTGGTACACTTATGTATGGTGTGGAAGCATTCGAACGCTATAAGAGCATTATCCGTAATCAACCGCCCCGGTACAAAAGCACTCTGAGATTCAGAGATAATGTCCTGCAATAATGGTCGGAGCCTGCTGACCAAGCATTTTGCGACCACTTTATATATGACATTACATAGACTTATGGGTCTGAAATCCTTCATCTCCTCCGCCGAATTCTTCTTTGGAATCATAACAATGACTGTGTCATTCACTCCTTCCTGTATCTCACCATTCTCGAAGAACTTCTTAACGGCATCACATACATCCTTTTTCATGACCGCCCAATTCTTCTGAAAAAATCGGGCCGGAAAACCGTCTGATCCTGGCGCCTTGAGAGGACCTATCTGGAACAGAGCATCTCCAATCTCCTCGTCAGTGAATGGACGAGTTAAGTTGTCATTCATCTCTCCTGTGATTCTTGGCAGTTTTCAGTTTAATTTGTTGGCAGAAAGCAGGTAATATCTCAATGTAACGATGTCAATTCAGATTATCAGATGCCACTCTGGAAATTACTCTGTAATTGTCAGGTCGAGTCCGTGGTTTGACAAAGAAAGCTCCTTGTATGTCACTAAAAGAAAACTTATATCACTAAAATTTACCCACGCTCTCCATATTTCCAAGTTTTGCGTCATCCCGTGTCTTCTAGTTCTCACTTTCATCTTCGATGACAATTGACAAAAGTAGAAATTTTAACAAATGATAAGCTTGTGTGCTCGCCAAAATCAAAATCCACACAGCAAAAAAATGCGGTAATAGAAAAATTAAGAGGGCTGAATTATCTCAGTCACCAACACCTATGGAGTAAATTATTATAATTGTACACCGAATTTGAAAAGCAAATACGAATTTTCAAACAAATTCCAACCAAATTTAGAGAAACTTCAAAGTGGCAGTCGCAGTTCCCCGAAAAGCATCTCATTTCATATTTCATTCTCTTGTTCTTCTGCACAGGTGGAGGACACGGATTGGCAAGGAAAATCATCACAACGCAAAGAGGCAGAGCTAGTGTTTTCTTGAATGAATTCAACAGCAAGGTCCAGTTATTGAATACTGTAACAAATGACCGGTTTATTTTTAGTGATATAGTATATTCTTAGATAATGTGTGTCATTGCACCTAGCTTCTGAACTCCAGTCCATAAGCAAGATTAATTGAATGCATGTGTAGGTATTCAGGCGTACTCCAAATTGCCATTTGCCCGTGTACTTAACCAGCATTTACCAAACCGTTTGGAGGTGAGATTATCACGATTACCACGAAATATATCGTGGAAAACTAAAAATGTTACCACACGTAATAATCGTGATAATCACATGGTTTTTAAACCCTATATGTACCTAGTCAGACTGCTTGTGTTTCTTGATTTGCATGATTCAAGCTGTTTTTTAATTACAGCCTGGACATACTTACATGGGCACATGGCTATTCCTTTTTAGTAATGTTCATAGAGAGCAAACATCATCTGTCAGATGAATAATTCTGAGCGTTTATTGTTGTGTTCTCAAAGTGGTTCATGGAGTGACTCTGAAGGCTGAAGGTCATGCTCAAGGCATCAGTTTTCAGTTTAATTTGTTGGCAGAAAGCAGGTAATATCTCAATGTAACGATGTCAATTCAGATTATCAGATGCCACTCTGGAAATTACTCTGTCGGTGTCTAAATGACTAGGTTTAGTAGTAGTAACTCTCAATTCCTTCCCCGTAAAAAAAAAAAAATTCTTATCACCAGGAGATATTAGTTGATTGAACAACCCACAGCCTAGCTTATCTCGATCGTCTACTAGTAAAATTGATCAAAGGCATAATCGATCACGTTTTAGGTTTCACAGATTTGCTTTGTCATCGCCTTGTTGTTGATGCACCGAGAAATCGAGTGATGAGCACACGTCCCAAACTGCGAACACGGGTCTTCATTTAATCCCTCCCATAAGACCTTTATCATCTAATCCCGAAGTGAGGAGAAATAGAGGGATTGAAAGAAAATAATTCCACGTCACAATATATTCAGAATAAATCTCTTCCAAATTCCTCTCATTCCTCTTAGACCTTATTGGTTTAATCTCTCTCATAAGAAAATTGAATGAGGGATTTATTTTACGTCTATTGTGATGTAGAATTATTACTCCTCAATCTACTCCATTCATTCTCTCTTGGAGATAATTAAACAAACAAGGCCTTTGTAAAATCAAATGTGTTTTTGATTATTATTCTGTGATGAACAATTGGGCATTGGAGATTATTGGTTTTGTTATTTGGAATTTATTCATGAAGTAGTATGAGCGCTCAACTGCGCTACGCATTATTAACCAGACGTGAAGTGGTTGGTTAGTGAATCAAGCATTAATTGACCGCCCTTTCAGTAGTTCGATTTGATTCGATTTGGTTTGGTTTCCTACACAAAGGCTCTGCCACATCAGCTTCAGTGTGTGAGGGCGCAATCTCCGCGAAAGGCCGAGGGAGGAAACAGCATCTCCTGTGCGTTGTTCAGATCCAACCGGCCCATTTGTCGTGTGAGCCAGGCCCATGCACCAACCACCAAATGCTGCTAGCAATAAGTTCACTTTGACGTCTGTCCACATGATGTCGAGTTTTAATCGTGTTCTTAAAACGTAATATTATATCAAACAATTTTACTATATATTTATTGACAAATTTTCTCCCATATATTTCTTAACTTATAATATCAGTTGACTACGGTGAATCTGACTGAGTCAGCGTTGGACCCACATAAAACTGATATGGCAGGGGCTCATGCCTTCTTCCACCAACCTCCCTCTCTCATTTTTCCCCATCTCTCTCCATTTCTCCTCTCTCTTACTCCTCATTCCTAGCCTCTAGGATGGCAACTGACGGAAAGAGAGGCAAAGGTAAAGGCATCGATCAAGAAGGCGACAATGACAATGACAACATCATCTCGTTCATGCCGGTCAATAAGGTCGACATCGAAGCGAAACCCCCAAATCCACACTACACCATTCTCCCATCCCCATGTCTGGAAGACTAGAAACCTCTAATCCGCACACCTCGCCCAATTGTCTTCCCTTGCTCCCCCAACAAGTCGGTTGCAGTGGTGGAGACATGGGAGGAGGATGTGGTGTTGGCGGCAGGGGCGGGGACCGCAAGGCATGGGTGGATCAGGAGAAGGGCAATGACAGTTATTGGAGATCAACATCTACGAGGCCGGGTGGCACATCTATTGCATGAACTGGAGGTCTGGAGCGTGTAGCATGACAAGAAGTACAGCCTCGCCATCACCATTCTGCTCATGCAATTCACTAACCACGTCAAGCTAGGTAGTCCACCACGAATTCTCCAACGACATCTTCCATGTGCTTACTTTCGACAACCCCTTCCTGCCCACCAAAATCATGTTTGTTCAGGACCAGCACTCTGTTCACCTCGACCTGTTCGCCATCTTCGCCAACCACTTTCGCATCTGGCGCATCCCGTCCCTAAACAACACCGCCGTAGCTGTCGTAGCCCTCAACTCCAAATTACGCTCTGATGCAACGGTACCACCCCGGCTAACGTCAAGTTGTTCTGTGAGAGCTCAATGACAACCGCAAAAGCGATTACTACGGCCCTCTCACCTCCTTCGATTGGAATGACGCTGACTCCCACTGCATTGGTACCTCGTCCATCGATAGCAAATGTACCATATGGGACGTTTAGTGGGAGGCCATCAACACCTAGCTCATTGCCCTTGACACGGAGATCTACGACATAGCATGATGAGGCGCCGCCACCCACGCTGCTCAGGAGAGAGGAGATGATGCGAGCATTGGAGCTCGGTGACTCCGCCACCGCCCCTCTCTCTGTTGGTTGCCATCCTAGAGGCTAGAAATCATGAGTAAGAGAGGGGAGAGGTGTAGAGAGATGGGGATGAGAGGAGAGAGGAAGATTGGAGGAAAAAGGCATGAGCCCCTATCATGTGGGCCCCATGTGGGTCTCACATTGACTCAGCCAAGTTGATCGCAATCAACTTACTATGTCATCGAAACCATGCTAAATACTATTATAGGACCTTGGGTACTCTTGGTATTTCAATTGGTATTTCAAGTTGATGGATGCGTTATATCCAGAACTACCTACATCCCTCAAAGTTTGATGTTGGTTAGTATAAATTTGCACTAACCAGTGTCAAATAAAAAAGAATAAGAGGGAATATTATGATCAAGGCCGTGATTTAAACTGGACATCAAGATGAGATCAGACCAAGGATGGCAACAGGGCAGGTTGGGCTAGAACGCCCCACCCCAGCACCCCGACTTTCTCCCATGCACCTGCCCCTCGAACCAGCGACCGGGTGAAAAACATCCCCCGTCCCCACACCTGCCAGGCCCCCGTGGGTTGTGGAAGAAGATGAAAGAAATGGTTAGACAACGCACTAGAGATGGCGCAATGGGCAAGAGGTGCACTGATGACCAGTAGCTAATGCTTCGGAAGATGAAGTTGGAGGTGGAGTTCCGAGCTGTGGAAAGGAACGCCGTCCCTGCCTTGCCGAGCTGCTGCTGCCTGCAAGGGAGGAGTGTCCGCACCACCACATCGATTTGGGTAGTGCCAACCGTCGGCGGAAAGGGAGGGGTCGGTGTGGCGCGACGTCAGTTAGAGGCGACACGATGTCGACAGTTTTCAGTTTAATTTGTTGGCAGAAAGCAGGTAATATCTCAATGTAACGATGTCAATTCAGATTATCAGATGCCACTCTGGAAATTACTCTGTCGGTGTCTAAATGACTAGGTTTAGTAGTAGTAACTCTCAATTCCTTCCCCGCAAAAAAAAAAAAAATTCTTATCACCAGAAGATATTAGTTGATTGAACAACCCACAGCCTAGCTTATCTCGATCGTCTACTAGTAAAATTGATCAAAGGCATAATCGATCACGTTTTAGGTTTCACAGATTTGCTTTGTCATCGCCTTGTTGTTGATGCACCGAGAAATCGAGTGATGAGCACACGTCCCAAACTGCGAACACGGGTCTTCATTTAATCCCTCCCATAAGACCTTTAGCTAGATGCAAATCTCTTATCTCTCTGACTCTCTGTTCAGTTCTAGGAGACCAGAAGGTACCCCATTGCTCTCCCCTTTGATGTATGCTAAGTTTATATGTTTAAATTTTGGGATGCAAAATGTTACTCCCCAATTGCTCCTCTTTTGATTTCTGAAATTTTGATTTAGGATTTAGGGATCCTCGCGGTGCAGCTGTGCAACTAGGGCAGTGAATAGTCATTTTCTCTAGTTCTCAACTAGGTAATTGACCAGCACTTATTTTTATTATAATGTTGAATTGAATCTAGTATGACATAATTTTCATAAATTACTTACTTTTTTTCTAAATTTACAGTGAAATCATGTAATGTCTCAAGAAAGATTAAATGGTTTGGCAACTTTATGCATCGAGAAGAAACTATTAGATGAAATTGATATTGATGCCATCGTCGATGACTTCGCATCAGTACATGTTAGAAGAAATTTTTAAAGTAAGATATATAACTTGTTTGATAAGAATATATTTTTTATGCATTACATTTATTAGAGACATAGTTATATTATTATAGTTGTATTAAAGGGCCCATTTTTCTAGCTTCGCTTCAGGCCACTGAATCCGGGCCTGGTTCCATCGCCATGATGCTCAAGAAGACGGAGACAACACCAAACCCTAGACCCATCCATGGACCACGCGCAAGAGCCCACCATTTAACCTCTCGTTTCGACACAGACACCTCATGCTCACCCCTCATTCCATAGTGCCCAGTTGCACGTGTTCAACTCTGTTGGGTCGCAAGGTACATGCACGCCCACGTCGGGGCTGGCGAGCCCACAACACCACGAAAATCTCTCTAGTGAGAGCCTATGCCCGAACCAGGCGTGTCATCTTCTTCCTTATCCTCCATTGACCCCATTTTACCCATCACACAACGCTAGGAGCTACCACCCACCGTGCACCGTCGTTGTCCGTCATGCCGGGCCGAAACCATCGTTGTCACCCCGCCTCGTTGATCTCCCCGTATGGTGATCCTTGCCTCGATTCCTCCCATCAGCAGGAGTTCCAAGCCTTGTTAAGACATTCCCCTCAATACGCCACAGGTGCCGTCACTGGAGAAGCTCACTGGAGAAGCCCTGCCGCTGACGCCACTCTCGCAGCCTGAGCAGAACACCGTCGCCGGAACTGTCCACACCGCCTCCGCCCAAACCGTGCCTCGAGTGTGTTTTCTCGACTACTATAGGTTCCATTCCGAGGATCGGATAAGGAAGTATTGAGAAAATAATATAATCAATAAGGCAAAATTTGCTATAAGGTATTAAAAAATGTGTAATTAGCTGGTGGACACTGTAAGAATACGAATTTGCTGTTGGGCATTCCAAAAAACTGGTAATTAGCTGATGAACACTCGTGAGCATATTTTACTATTCCTTGAGGAATTGGAGAGAGAAATACTCGTTAAAGACAAATTTAACCTTGGTCAAACTTGTTCTGTGGGACCTACCCGTAAGACTTGTTTTCTTCCCTGCATCTTCCTCTGGTTCGACGAGGCTGGCAGTGGGACGACAGCGACCGACAGTTGGGCGGCGGCGGCGGAGCTCGAGGGACCTGGGCGGCATCAAGGGTCCTCATGCGACGCCCTCACGTCTAGCTCCTCCGACCCAGTCAGGTGCAAAGCCCAGCCAAGATCCGGAGCGACGACATAGACCTCATGCGCGGTGCGCAGATCCGCAGGGGTCATCGTCATCGTCATTGCTGTCAGGTCGAGATTCAGGGGCAGGGACAAGGTTTGCGGTTGGATCTGGCTGTTGTGGCAGAGCTCGCCGAACTTGAGCTCCGTAGTTGTTGTCGATGCCGTCGTCCATGGTGTTGGCGAATGGGGGGTGGAGCAGCTGCTTTCGACGTCGTCGTTCTGGTGTCGGAAAGGATGACGTGGACGCATTCCAGCGCGCAAGTGGGGCTCCGCGGCCTCCGCTTCCTCGACAAGACATCCGACGGGAAGGAGGGGTGGAAGTCTGTCGAGCGCTGCTTGGACGAGATGAACCACAACGGCCGCCTCCCCAAGGAGAGCTTCAGCAAGTGCATCAGTGAGTCCGCTGCTTCGTTGCTCTGCCTAGCTTTGGACTGACGGTGAGATCCAGAAACCGTAAATTCAATTCCCAAAAAGCGATTAGTTGTTGCTAACAAGAACAGCGAAAATATCTCGGGTAAATAGGGATGAGTACTTGAGAGAATATTGTGTTGGAGCTATGTAAGGGCAGAATCGTACTCTCACCTCAGTTTCTCTCTCCAATTCCTCTAGAAATAATAAAATAAGGCCGCAAGTGTCCATCAGCTAATTACCAGTTTTTCGTGGTGCCCGACAACAAATTTGTGTTATTTCGGTGTCTACCAGCTAATTACACGTTTTCTAGGATGTCCTATAGCAAATTTTGCCAATCAATAAACCTCTCCATAAACCATCTAAGTTTGAAATATTTGAACTGAAGCTCAATATTGTTTTGGTAAAAATTTCACTGGATGCCGTAGTATTGAGCGGCCAAACGGTTTTTAAAACTTAATCACCATGAACAAATAATTTAAAAAGTTGATTTGGATTTAAAACCGATAAACCTATAACGTGCCCGGTAGTTACTAATTGGTTTTTGAATTTAAAATTTTGAATTGAAACTTCGTTTGATAACCAGTAGTAACCATGTTAACACGACCATTTTTTCTGGTCACAAATATTTTGCCTGATCCCAAAAAATTTTTACTGAAACCTGGATTTTAAAACTTGGTTTAGAGAGGAGTAACTGGTGACATATATGACTTGACAACGTTAAACTTCTATTTGTTTACTATATCTATAGAACCAGTCGCGTCATCTTCTTCATTAATAATTATCCTCCATTGACCACTTTTTTCCCCTCGCAAAGCGCTAGGAGCTACCATCCACCGTGCACGGTCATTGTCAAACGTGCTGGGCCGAAACCATCGTTGTCACCCCGCCTCGTTGATCTCCCCGTATGGTGATCCTTGCCTCGATTCCTCCCATCAGCAGGAGTTCCAAGCCTTGTTAAGACATTCCCCTCAATACGCCACAGGTGCCGTCACTGGAGAAGCTCACTGGAGAAGCCCTGCCGCTGACGCCACTCTCGCAGCCTGAGCAGAACACCGTCGCCGGAACTGTCCACACCGCCTCCGCCCAAACCGTGCCTCGAGTGTGTTTTCTCGACTACTATAGGTTCCATTCCGAGGATCGGATAAGGAAGTATTGAGAAAATAATATAATCAATAAGGCAAAATTTGCTATAAGGTATTAAAAAATGTGTAATTAGCTGGTGGACACTGTAAGAATACGAATTTGCTGTTGGGCATTCCAAAAAACTGGTAATTAGCTGATGAACACTCGTGAGCATATTTTACTATTCCTTGAGGAATTGGAGAGAGAAATACTCGTTAAAGACAAATTTAACCTTGGTCAAACTTGTTCTGTGGGACCTACCCGTAAGACTTGTTTTCTTCCCTGCATCTTCCTCTGGTTCGACGAGGCTGGCAGTGGGACGACAGCGACCGACAGTTGGGCGGCGGCGGCGGAGCTCGAGGGACCTGGGCGGCATCAAGGGTCCTCATGCGACGCCCTCACGTCTAGCTCCTCCGACCCAGTCAGGTGCAAAGCCCAGCCAAGATCCGGAGCGACGACATAGACCTCATGCGCGGTGCGCAGATCCGCAGGGGTCATCGTCATCGTCATTGCTGTCAGGTCGAGATTCAGGGGCAGGGACAAGGTTTGCGGTTGGATCTGGCTGTTGTGGCAGAGCTCGCCGAACTTGAGCTCCGTAGTTGTTGTCGATGCCGTCGTCCATGGTGTTGGCGAATGGGGGGTGGAGCAGCTGCTTTCGACGTCGTCGTTCTGGTGTCGGAAAGGATGACGTGGACGCATTCCAGCGCGCAAGTGGGGCTCCGCGGCCTCCGCTTCCTCGACAAGACATCCGACGGGAAGGAGGGGTGGAAGTCTGTCGAGCGCTGCTTGGACGAGATGAACCACAACGGCCGCCTCCCCAAGGAGAGCTTCAGCAAGTGCATCAGTGAGTCCGCTGCTTCGTTGCTCTGCCTAGCTTTGGACTGACGGTGAGATCCAGAAACCGTAAATTCAATTCCCAAAAAGCGATTAGTTGTTGCTAACAAGAACAGCGAAAATATCTCGGGTAAATAGGGATGAGTACTTGAGAGAATATTGTGTTGGAGCTATGTAAGGGCAGAATCGTACTCTCACCTCAGTTTCTCTCTCCAATTCCTCTAGAAATAATAAAATAAGGCCGCAAGTGTCCATCAGCTAATTACCAGTTTTTCGTGGTGCCCGACAACAAATTTGTGTTATTTCGGTGTCTACCAGCTAATTACACGTTTTCTAGGATGTCCTATAGCAAATTTTGCCAATCAATAAACCTCTCCATAAACCATCTAAGTTTGAAATATTTGAACTGAAGCTCAATATTGTTTTGGTAAAAATTTCACTGGATGCCGTAGTATTGAGCGGCCAAACGGTTTTTAAAACTTAATCACCATGAACAAATAATTTAAAAAGTTGATTTGGATTTAAAACCGATAAACCTATAACGTGCCCGGTAGTTACTAATTGGTTTTTGAATTTAAAATTTTGAATTGAAACTTCGTTTGATAACCAGTAGTAACCATGTTAACACGACCATTTTTTCTGGTCACAAATATTTTGCCTGATCCCAAAAAATTTTTACTGAAACCTGGATTTTAAAACTTGGTTTAGAGAGGAGTAACTGGTGACATATATGACTTGACAACGTTAAACTTCTATTTGTTTACTATATGTCAAATAATATCATAGTAACTTGTTTTATTTTTCTTTTATATATAGCCCGTTGCAACACACAGGTACTTTGCTAGTTCTATATATATAGAAATATAAAAAAAATATAAGATTTTATTGAAGTATTTTTAAGACTTATCATATATATGATCTTCATATTTCTAAAACAAATATTTTAAAAATTATTTACAGTTAAAGATTTTAAAGTTAACAATCTTCTAAAATGACAAGTATATTAACCTGAAGGGAGTACATGCTATTCTTCTAGCTAGGGCCTGGAACTTGCTGTATGTTCGGAACAAAATAGAAAACAAAAATCAATTAATGCAAAATGGAGGGAAAAGGATTCTATTGGACAGGGCCTTCAACCCCCATTCTGTGATGACGCCCCCCTCTTAATAATGTAAAATCAACAAAGGTGTTTTTGATTATTATTATGTGATGAATAATTGGGCATTGGAGATTATTGGTTTTGTTAATTTGGAATCTATTCACGAAGTGGTTTTGGAGATGATTGGATTTCACAGGTGATCGCAAGATTCGTCATTTTATGTGACCGGTTAGACCGGCCTCTGGTAGCCGGTCAGACCAGCGTGTATCGCGCGGTCAGACCGGCGCAGCCCGCGGTCTGACCGGCCGACACTGTGTCGGTTTCGGTTTCGGTTTCGGGTTGTTTATTTGGATATCCGAGTTTATTTCATGATTATGACTTCTAGATGGATACTATACGTATGTAATACTATTGTTTGCTGCTAATGAGTCAAGTTGGAGATAGCTTGGTCTCGGAATATGGTTTCTTTGTTTGTTCCATGTGTAGGTGACTCGATGTCTCGGGAGAGTATTTGCGGTGATGGACCGGGAGTCGGCTTGGGGATAAGACGACGTCCGTGGTGGTCAGAGATCATGCGGGATACTTAGGCTAGAGTTGATGCACGTGGTTGATGGAGATTCCATATGGCATACGATGGAGTTATTGTGTGCGTATGGGATGCGGAGTCGAATTTGGAAGGAGTCCAAATTTGGTACGATTGGTTATGTAAAGTTTCTTTCTTGTACTAGTGGGTTTCCTACATATATGTTAAGATGGGTCCTCAGAGTCAGAGGGTGGGGGTTTAAGGTCCCGTGTTTTCAATAAAATGGACCTATCGAATTAAAACAGAAAACAAAACAGAAAACCTAGACAACGGTATCCCGTTGGAACGGGATATCCTTCTATAAGACAGTACCTAATACCTAATACTTGCTATGGTACCAGCTACATGATACCCGATACCTATGATTCGTGTTAACCAGTACCTGTGATACCTTGAACCTGATACATGTGATACTCATACAAGAGAATAGTTAATATGTTTATCCCGTTGCAACGGGATCCCGTTTTGTAGCAGCCCTCAAAACAAAACCTGAAAAGATGGGGTCGAGATGAAAGACAAACAGAGAGAAAAAATAACGGAAGAAACAACTTGCAACACGAGGAGTAGCTTAGTAAAAGCGCTCCGCATTGCCCACGCGCGGGTGGCTCGGGGCGAAACCCTAGCCGCCAACCGCCACCCCTCCCATCATCTCCGTCTCGCGACCCCCATGAAAACCGGGTGGCAAGCAAGGATGGCAGTGGCCCGGCAATCCTCGGCGACGTTCTGGCTCCGGCATAGAGGACGAGGCGCGGAGCTTGGGAAGCCCGTGGGCGGCGATAGTGATCTACTGATCTTTGGTAGTTTGGTGTGAGGCGACAGAACCGGTAACAGGGCTGGGCGGCTGGCGCCGATGCAATTCACTTCATGGCCATCACCAGCTGCTCGGCACCGACACAATCTCCCTGGTCGTTGTTGCCAGTTTCTCAGCACCGACGCAATCTACTGGGTCGCCGCTGCTCCACGCTTCCTGGCCTCCATCGCCTGCCTTCTCCTCGGCACGGTTAGCAGTCAGCACACCAATACGGTTTCGCACTGCCCACCGGCCCTCGGCAGTGCGCAGCTGGGGTAGGGTAATGCTAAGTCACTAGCAGGCCGGGGCCCGTGGCAATGTGAGGATGGTGCTAATGGCATCGCGAGGACAACGTCGGCGATAGTGCAAGGATGACACTGGCTGCCGGCAGCAGCAGGAGGCCGTGGACGGCGTGGGCGGCGCTGGCAGCTACGGGAGGCCGGCGCTGGTGGCACTAGTGGACAGTAGTGGAGGCTTTTGTTATGGGGATAGGAGCGGCCAGCAAGTGCGGCATGGGGGCTCGTGCTGGCGAATACGGCACGGAGGCGACGAGGCGGCACAAAGACTGGAGCGTTGTGGCGGTGAGACTACCGTGGTGGGAGGGCGGCACGGCGATGATGATGCGGCGAGGTGGCCCATTGCGTGGGCGAGGCGGGGATGATGGTGGCGCCATCAGGTGGGTTTCACTCTTCTTGTGGCAGCACCTTGCCACCACAAGATTGCCATGCTAGGCGGGTTAGTGCGGGGAATAGGGGATCCATCCTTCTCTCTCACCATCTCCCTCGTCAATCCACCCACGTGGATGGATCTGGAGCACACCGGAGGTTGAGATCGTTGATGGCTGGCCAACGGCAAGGCGTTGGAGTGGTGGCTACATGTTGAACGGGTTTAGCTGGTGGAGGGTACTGAACCTGGCAGGCACTCAATGACGTGGGAGGGTAGGAAAACTACGGGCAAAAACCTAGTATTTGGGCTGGCAACAGCGACGCCTATGGGATTCCCCTTGGGGATTTGTTGCTTTTTTAGTCCTCTTCCCACATGTTTATTTAGGTAAAAACCACGTCCTGGTTACCTTGGAGGGGGGGTGGACGGCAGCGCTCTTGGCGTCGTACCCTATCTGGAAGTGTCGTTTAGAAGATCCTTTCCTTAGGGGTGTTTGTATGTTTGTTTTGCTTTCAACAACAAGATTAGACGAAAACGTGTGCTGTGGTTGTTTTTCTCCTAACTGTAGTCTTTCAAGGCTATAGACTGATACTTTTATTTATGTTATATCAATGGAAATGTCGCACTATCTTGTGCGGGTTGTATATAACAATGGAAATGTCGCACTATCTTGTGCGGGTTGTTTTAAAAAAAATGTAGCTACACAAGATGAAATTCTTATATCTACACAAGTATGTATAAATATTTGAGACCAGTAAGATATTTAATATTACTCCCTCCTACTGATAATATTAGTCGTTTTGAACGGAATCGTATCCTCTGACATTACAGGGTAATGTCACGCTGTGACATTCCTTCCATCCGCTCCCTCCGTTCTAAAGCAACGGCTGTGAATTAATTAGTCTATAACAAATAAAATTAATCAACAGATTATTAGTTAATTAGCCCCGTAATTACTGGTGGTGAGGGCGGGAGATAATTTCTGTTTACTCCTCTGTTGGCGCCAAAATAATCCCTCCATCTTCGTTACCATTAACCCACTGGCAAGAGTGCCATACTTACAAGAAAACAGGTTGATTATAGATTGAGGATTGCATTGTTCTGATGGAGGATGGAAGCACGAATGAGAATGATGCACATCATTCTTCACTTCCTCAACGGCTGGATAATGTGCCAACTGCAGCATCTAACAGGTAATTAGTAAAACCTAAATGTCGCCATGTGCTAAGTTGTCCGCTGATTCTTTTATGATTTAGTGATTGTTGCCTCCTGTAATTAAATGCACCATCTAGTCTTTCATATGTCAATCTCTCTCTCTCTCTCTCTCTCACTCTACCCTCTTCATTTTCATTTAATTTAGACCAAACACTATACCTAGCTGGGTACCCCAGATGCGCATGGCATTTAGCACTGTAGATGAGGCTCAGAAATATTGGAATTACTATGGCGGTCAAATTGGCTTTGACATTAGAAAACGATTCCAGAATTCTAGTAAAGTTGATGGCAAGATTACATCTGCAAGATTTGTTTGTTCAAAGGAAGGTTTTCGTGCAAATGACAATAGAGATCAATTGACAAAGAATTCACGAGCCGAAACAAGAACTGGATGTAAAGTTCGCATGGGAATCAGTTTGAATCGTAATATGGGAAAATATGAGGTAGAGGATTTGGAACTTGAACATAACCATATACTTCAAACACCAGAAACCCGTCACTTGATGCCATCGCAAAGAAGCATTTCAGAGGTGCAAGCATTTGAAATTGAAATGGCAGATGCTTCTGGAATTCAACCAAGAGTCGCCCATGAATTTGCTGGTCGACATGCCGGAGGATCCTCTAATGTTGGTTATACTTGTCGTGACCACAAGAATTATCTGCGAACCAAACGCCAAAAGGAACTAAAGTATGGTGAAGCTGGAAGTTTATTAGATTACTTTCATAAAAAGGTTGTTGAGAATCCTTCGTTTCATTATGCTTTGCAGCTGGACAACGAAGAACAAATAACTAATATTTTCTGGGCTGATGCAAAAATGATTATTGATTATGCCCATTATGGTGATGTTGTCACTTTTGACACTACATTTGGAACTAATCAAGACATGCGTCCATTTGGCGTGTTTGTTGGATTTAACCACTTTAGGGAGACTGTAATTTTTGGGGCTGCTCTCATGTACGATGAGTCTTTTGATTCATTCAAATGGTTGTTTGACACTTTTGTTTCAGCTCACAACCAAAAGAAGCCAAAAACTATCTTCACTGATCAAGATGCTGCAATGGGAAAGGCTATTGCAGAGGTGTTCCCAGAGGCATTCCATGGATTATGCACTTGGCATATAATGCAAAATGCAATCAAACATTTGAACCGTCACAAGGTTGACAATTCAAATGTTCTAGCTGACTTTAGTGCCTGCATGTATGATTATGAGGATATGGGAAAATTTGAAGATGTATTTTCCAACATCAGAAATAAGGTGCATAAACAAACTTGGCTTGATAGTATTTATAAGCTAAAGGAAAAGTGGGCAGAATGTTACATGAGGAATGCATACACACTAGGAATGAGAAGTACTCAGCTAAGTGAGAGTCTGAATGGTGACATGAAGGAATACTTAAACTCAGAAAAAAACATCCTTCGCTTCTTAAGTCACTTTGAGAGAGTTGTTCAAGCAAAGAGAGAGAAAGAGATAGCTTCAGAGTATGAGTCGAGGAAAAAGTTACCTCGCATCCAAATGAGAACACCAATGCTATTGCAGGCAAGCAAAATTTATACACCGCAAATATTTGAAGCTTTTCAAAGTGAATATGAGAGATCTATGGCGGCCTATGCAACACCATCACTTGAAGGCAATGGATACATAGTTGGTATTGGGGCACTTGATGGAGAATCCACACTTGAGGAGGAGCATGTAGTCACTTTTGATTCTATCGAGCGCAAAGTGGTCTGCACATGTAACCTGTTCGAGAGGGTTGGGTTATTGTGCAGTCATGCAATTAAAGTTCTTGATTTGATGAATATTAAGCAGTTACCTGAACATTACATCTTGAAGCGGTGGACTCGAGAGGTGAGATGTGGGACTGTCCATGATGCATCAGGGAGAAATGTGTTAGCAGATCCAAAGCTAGATGCAACACGCCGTTATAAGTTTTTAGCACATAAATTTATTGCTTTGGCTTCTCGAGCAGCTGACTATGAAGAAAGCTTTTTACTGGTTGATAACATACTTGATAGCCTTGGTAGTCAGGTTGAGGAGAAAATCCAACAGTCCTCTAACTGTAATACAAATGCCAACCAACCTGAGGAAGAAGCAACAAATCAAGGACCTAATGGCATTGAACATGTTGCTGGCCTGAAGAAAAGAGAGACTAAAAAGAGAGGATCAAAGCGGAATAAAAACTGGATTGATAAGCTTCGCAAAAGAAGAAACAAAGGATCAGATCAAGTCCCATCCCAAGAACAGTATGATGTGGTATGTGCATTAGTAATTCAGCAAGTTAATTTCTCAATTGATGAGTGTACTAAATTCTTACAAACATAACCAATTAACAGGATCCTGTGGTGAACGGAGCAATGATATCTCAAATATCAGCTGACAAATCAAGTGACCATGTTCAGAGCCAAGGTTTTGAATTTCTTGATAGCTACACTCAACTACTTACGGTATGACTGCCAACTATTCGAATTTGCTATTTATGTGAAATTTATTTTTGTTGTTAGCTCACAATTCCTTTTTATACATATTAGGGCCAATCTGATGGTCATGAATTGAACCATGAAGTTTTTTTGGGCACTGATTGCATCACCGATGACCATACAATCTGATAATCTTCTGGCTACATCACGCATTTGACTTGTTATCATTTTAGTTAATCAACTATTCGTGCTTAACTAGCTACACTTGGAGTTCTTGTTACAATGATGGTTTTGGATATTTTACAGAAACTTTTTTTCTCTCCATTGAGGTTTATTCTGAATGTCAACAGAGTTTAGTTTATTCAGTACATGCTCTGCCTCTTACCCTCGTTACTGACAAGACAAGCTTGCATGGCTTTGATTACTGCTGGCAACCTCCATTCGCCCTCACAACCAGTAATTACGGGGCTAATTAACTAATAATCTGTTGATTAATTTTATTTGTTATAGACTAATTAATTCACAGCCGTTGCTTTAGAACGGAGGGAGCGGATGGAAGGAATGTCACAGCGTGACATTACCCTGTAATGTCAGAGGATACGATTCCGTTCAAAACGACTAATATTATCAGTAGGAGGGAGTAATATTAAATATCTTACTGGTCTCAAATATTTATACATACTTGTGTAGATATAAGAATTTCATCTTGTGTAGCTACTTTTGGAGACCGCTCTTATCCAAAACGACAAGTATTATCAACCCGGAGGGAGTAATTGTTCAAACACGATACATTTAGTCAGAAACAATTTCAAAGAAATCGATCCAAATCCATCACTACTGCAGGAACTGTGCCATAAACAGGCAGTTTGCAACTTGGCAATGGCAAACGGCAATCACTAATAGAAACGATTGTTCTGAACGAGGACCCTGTAGGTTGTAAGCGGACCGTACCTGGCCCTGCATGCAAAAATCAATCAACATTTTCGCAGATGCCTACTTAAGAGGGCTGCATTAAAAAATCAATTTTCACAAACAGACATCTTAACATCCCTGCATACAAAAATAAACATATTTTCATAGGGGGCCTATTATGAGGCCCACCTGCCACCTGCCCACCAGCATCATAAAAATGTCTAATTCCCTCCCTCCAGTCCTCACTCTCTCCCCGCTCCTTCCTTATCCTCTCCTCTTCCCACTCCTCACCCGAGGTCGGGAGCATGCGGCAGTGGAATGTGGCTCCAATTGCAGGGAGAGACTGTGGACTGCACGCAAGGAAGGCCGGCGGAGGAGGCGTGCGTTAACGGAGATAGCGGCGTGGTCCTCCACAGCACAGATCCGGTGGTGGCGACCCTCCCCCGCATGGAAATAGCGACAACCCTCACCCGAGTGGATCCAACAGCAGAGGCCCTCTCCCTCACGAGGTCTCGATGGCGGCAGCCCTCTCCATCATAGATCTGGTGACAGGTCCTCGGTAGCGGCGATAGGGGGAGGCACCGATCTACCGTCGCTAGCCTCCCCCTCAACGGATGTGGTGGTTGCAGTGGGTGAGCCTTCCACACTCCCTCACGGATCCGGCAGTGACAGCCTCCTCCCTCATTGATCCGGTGGCCTCAAGTGTGGCGGGCGGCGAGGCAGAGCTTGTTGACTGCTACAGCGGCGACGATGGCAACCATGATGATAGCGGTGGTGACGGCGATGACGACATTGGCTTGGGAGCTAAGGTTTCGGCCAGTTTGGTGCTTTGTAATTCTTTCTTTGCGAATTTTTTTTTCACATGCGATCAGTACAGGGGTCACATGCGTAGATGGGATTTTCGCATGCGGTGCCACTGATGCAGGCGAGCCTGCCTAGCTACCTGCGAAAATCAAATTTGACCATATGAAAAACGATTTTTTAAGTAGTGCAGGGCACCGGATTGAACAAGAAATTGGTGTCAAACAACTGTCAACTAGGCAGATATTTTTGTACCTGTCGGCTTTAGAAGAAACAGCAGCGATTAGCCGGTTATTGCTCTTTCCGTTTCTAGTGCATCTCAGGTGAGCCCACTCATTCCATATTTTACTTTTTGAGTAAATTTCACAAAAATTTAGATAATTTGATCAAATTATTATAGGACTACAGATTTAATAGTAAACTTATCCCTACACATGTTTAAGGTTAAGCATCGCAAAACTATATATTAATAATAAAATTATCATAAAACCACATACTTTGGGGTTCAAATCCTTAGCATTAATGTTATGTTTGAGTTATCAACATTCAAGTTTTGTGATTAAATTGATGTTAAACACTTAGTTTTGATATAAGTTTATTATTAAAACTTTAGTTTTATGATAATTTTATTATTAAAGCTATAGTTTTTTTATACTTAGCCTTAAACATGTAGTTTTGTGATAAATTTATTATTAAATTTGTAGTTTTGTGATACATCACCTTAAATCTATAGTGTCATGATAATTTGCTCAAAGTTTCTATAGTTTTGTGAAATTTAATTACTCTTACTTTTTTGACTTCACTCACTGCATGAATGGTGTTTCTATGTATCCCATGCCTCAGAACATTAATTTGCGTAAACTAGTGCTTATGTCAAAGTCTAATTTTCTTTAGAACGACATTAACTCTAAATAATAACTCTCCTTGTGCGAATACATTCTCCCGACTCCATTCTATCCAGTAGAACGTAATGCCACGCAAAGAAAACATGAAAATAACCTTCCATGGTCGAAGTATGCTTATTACCCTCCTACCTGGTAATAGACCATCTCATAACCATTAGATCAAATCAAACCAAAATGGTTTACATTAAAGTGGTGTGTACCATCAAAAAAGTTCCAAATACAATTATAATAATATAGTTGGATGTGTCACACTTAGGCAGGCCTTGTGGACTAGCTGGTAGAAGCTATTTTAGCATATTTTTTTCATCCATTACTGTACAAACCATGTTGCAGTCACAAATAAGGTAAAAAAACTTCTTGTAATGTGAATTATACAAGTTCATCATCATAAAAATCTGAGCAAACAGGCACACAAATTGAGTAGTGCTGTCGACAGTATGATAATCCTTCCAACAAAGGCTCTAGTGGTGGTGATATGGTGAATTGATCATACCACCATTGCTTTTTAAAGTTCTGTAAATTGGCCCCTGGTATTATGGAATAATTAAAATATTTGGTTGAAACAAGTAAATAAGCAAACAACTGATACATATTAGCTAAATAATATGTATTGTTTATTACATATTATAACATATATTTTATTTTATCCATAACTAATTAAGTATGGGCATTTTGCTAGTATTGAGAAATTAACACAATTAGCGTGGTAACTCAGCTGAAGCCATGAACTCTTTCTCCAAGCTATAGCATCCTTGGCTATTCAGTGCCAATGCATTAACTCCTTCTACCATGTTAATATCCATAGTTGACCTACAGCTGGCTTCAGCTATTGGTCCCAGCAATGGTTCTATCTCTTGTTTGTTATTTTGTGGAGTAATATGGAACTTGTTTGATATATTTCTTCGCAAAGACTGTAGTACCATCTCCACTTGCTTCATGGTAGGTCTTTCATCACCTCGAGTCCTCAAGCACAATTCCGCAAGAGATGCAATACTGTTAATCTCTTTCTCAGTTGCTCCCTCATATATCTGAGCGGCAACAATATCCTTTAGTGGCCTTACCTTTAATTCTTGAAGAAAGTAACCGGCTAAGTTTAGCTTTGAGCCAGACTCAGTTACAAAAATTGGCTCCTTCATAAGAAGTAGCTCCAATAATACCACACCAAAGCTATATACATCGCTCTTCTCATTAAGCTGCCTAGTTTGACAATACTCTGGATCCAAATAACCAAATGTACCTTGCACCCTTGTGACAACATGGGTTTGATCAATAGAAACCAGTCTTGAAGTCCCAAAATCTGAAACCTTGTCAGTGTAATTTGCATCTAACAATATATTAGAGGATTTCACATCACGATGGAAAACTGATACCGAAGCTGCGGAGTGGAGATAATACAGGGCGCCAGCAACTTCCACGGCAATCCTTAAGGCATCGTCCCAAGACAATGAGATGCTACTACTTGAATTGTGCCGTAAAAGATCAAACAAAGATCCGTTGGATACAAAATCATATACCAGCAGTGGGACCTCAGTTTCAAGACAACAACCAAAAAGTTTTACGATATTCCGATGGTTTATTTGTGAAAGAATGGCTACTTCATTTATGAACTGAGTGATCTCACCTTGCTTGATTGCCACGGACTTCTTAATGGCCACTACACGCTGGTCAGCTAAGATGCCTTTGTAAACCATACCGTGCCCTCCACGACCAAGTACTCGTGTGTTGTCAAAGTTATTTGTTGCCTTCTCTAGCTCTTCTAGAGTGAAGATATTCATTCTATCAGTAGTGGTTTCTTCGGATGAAATCAATTGTTCTAGAAGAAGGCCTTGGTTCTTCCGGAAATTCTTTCTACGGAGTTTCCTCTGCATGTTTTTCCTCCATTTACGGATGAATAATGTTGCGGTTATGCCAAGTAGTAAAATTCCAAACCCACCACTAAGCCCGATGACGACACCTATATACAATGAGTTAGTTGATGGTTATGCATGTTGGCCATTGTATTATTGTTGCAAATTATATTTTTCGAGTGATTATATTTTTCTTAGCTGTGTTTTTTTCCTTTTGAATTGTTAGATCACCATAAAAAAATTACACATAAACTTTTTCATTAGGGGTGAGAGAAATAATTTTCTAATTTCCAAATAAATTATACTTTGGTGTGAACCATGCGTCGACATAAGCATAAAATCGGGTTAATCTAGAAAGTGAAACAATCTAAAAAAAGGCAGAAGTTGCAGTCAAATATACTAAAGTTTCCTTTCTTTTCCCTTCTTTCGCAAGTTTGGACTAGGTATTGTACAACTTGAGAATTGACTGAAAACATATTTAAAAAAAGGAGATTAACAAATAAAAAAACAATTTTCTTATTTCATACCTTTTTGTTATGAAATTCAATACAGTACATAACTTACCTAGAAAAAGACTTTTTTGCCTTTTCCCCGAAGTACACTTCTTAATTTTCTCATCGTATTTTGTTTTACCAGGGCATTTGGTGCATGTGTAGTTACCAATGGTATTGTGGCATATTCCTCGACAGATGCCTGGTGTACTAAGACACTCGTCAACATCTGTAACCACAGACATGCCTCAATAAGACAAATGATATAGATCTCTTTGTAGAGGAGAAGTATAATTAATATACTCATTTCTACGTAGTAAGAAGTAAATCTAGCTCTGGGTGTGTGTGAGAGAGAACCTTGGCAACCATTTTTGATATATGGATTCCCGTCAAAGCCAGGAATGCACAAGCACCGATAACCATCACCTTCAACATCTGAACTAACGGTCAAGCAAGTACTGTTAACGCTAACACATGCATACTCAGTCATATTCTGTTGTGCCTGTTGGCATGTGAGCCTGGCGACGACGAAACGGACACTATAGGAAGCCTTCTGAGAAGTAACGAAGAGTCTACTTTCAATTAGTCCAGCAATATGGGGGCTATCATGGGGGCCCGCAACAATGACACCTCCATTGATATCTATGTGACTCACGTTCTCGATTTTACTGAGCTGGAGGGTGGAGCCTTTGCACTGGAGCAGGAAATCCGGCTTTGCAAAACAACCTTCCTCTAGGCCGAATGGATATGGAACTGTGATGTTCCCACATGACCGTCTGCAAATATTCCCTCCTGAAGGGGCTCGATTGTATCCTGCTCCATCGATCCGGCAGTGGTTGAAGAAAACGATCACGATGTTAAACGATGTTAGTTGATGTTAATTAACAGTAGTACAGCAAGGTAGATTACATAATTAATGTTATTAATTGTAAGTAGTCATCATTACCTTGATTTAGTGAGCAGCCATCTGGCACATACGGGTTGCCTTGGTACCCATCCTTGCACACACAAGAGTACGACCCAGGGTATGAAATTGGAAAGGAGCTCTCAAGGCAGTCGCTGTGGTTGCTGACACAGGCATAGCTGGTCATGTTACGTCAGGCATCAACGCATGTCAGATTATCCACAATGTTCCACGAAATTTGATTCTCGTCCGTGGTTGCGACGCCGATTGTGTCCCACGAGGCAATTCGCTTTGTGCGCTCATCTTTGGGCTTGCCTTTGGCTTGCTCAGTCCGTCGGACAAACTGAAGGTGTATGGCGCCATTATTGTAGTTCGAAAGACTGGCATAGTAACATCCGGAGTCGTCATCGCTGCAGTCCACCTGTTGAGCGGTGGTGCCTGGTTTACCTCCGTCGCTAGAGCAAGTAAGCGTGCATAGTTTCCTTGATTTATTGTCAATGAGCAAGTATACGTCCCAACCACAACCAGTGATGATTATGTGTGTTCCGAATAAATCTGTGTTGAAAGAATCCCCAGGTAGTATCCAAGATAGGTTGTACTCATCGACGCCAGACCTCACGGGGATGGCACGCGAAAATGCAATATCTGTGGTGAAAGAATACCCAGGCGTCTTGGTCAGGTTTTAGCTTATTTCTGTGGTTGTTGTGCAATGTTATGCTTAATTATTTTTAAGATGATGTACGAAACAAATAATTATATTTTTTTAGTATCTTTAAACATCGTCAAACTGAGGTTAGACAACATTTGTAATACTAAGACATGACGGTCCGTATACCATCCAGTGTAGCTAGCTAGGACATGACGGTCTTGACCATTAAGTATCCTAAACCGGCAGTGAAATTTATGCCACATTTTTCAAAAAAAAAAAAAACTCTCATACCGAGTTGAATTAAAAAAAAACACTATATCAAAGTTAGTTATAGATCTCACTGAGATAAAAATAAAACTTTATTATTGGCAGCATTCATTTTTATATTTGACATCATCCATTATCTATCTATCTATCTTCTATTATATACTTAAAAAAAAATCCATTAAACTATCTCAAAACGCTCTCTGGCTGTCACGTGGCGTTCCTTATAACACTCCTAAACCACCACGTGGGAATTTGAAGAAAAAATTCCTACCATTTATTTTCATTAATAATGGGCCCAACCTTGCAGATTGATTTCTTTATTAAAAATAAAGATAATGCGTGCAAGAGATCCCGTATGCACGCGCACGTACAAACCTCCTCTTATTTTATTTTTCCCTTTTTATTCTTTACCGAAATATTTGTAACAATTTTATAATAAAATCCGTTAGATTAGATTGATTTATTTTTTTAAAGAAAACAGAGATAAAGAAGACGCCTCGTGCGAGAGGCGTCATGCACGCGCACGTACGTACTGTTATGAAATATTTGGGTGATCTCATCCATCTATATGGATAGAGCAGCAATCAATCAATTCTGGGACACGACAGTTGGTCGTGCGCCACACCTTTTCTCGCCTCACGGCGATTCTAACAACGGACGCGATGGTTCCCAAACCATCGCGTCTCTGTTTGCCGCCTCTCTCCCCCTATATATTGTAATATTGTTATCAATAAAAGATCCGCTCATGCATTCCCTACATTCTTGTGTGCAATTCTCTCTCTCACTCAATCTCTCTCGCTCAATCAATTCTATTCACAACACGTTATCAGCACTTCGCTCTAAGCGAAGAGAAGAAATCGGATCGCTTTTATCTCAAGAAAAGCGAAGAACAGAAGAAACAATCGCTTTTGATTCGAAGGTACGAGATGCCTACTTTTCGTTCTGGATGCCGTTCTCGGCCTCCCTCGCCATCAGCATGCTCGCTGTCTTCATCAACTTCTTTGCCGCTCGAAGAGGTCGTGCCGGGATTGTCGACATTTGATGTCTCGACAACGGTATTTGGACAGTATGGGGATCGTCGGTGCTAGGGTATACGCGAGACTGAGGTAAAAGAGATAGAGACGAGGATTTTTATACAGGTTCAGGCCCCTGAGTGGTCAGGTAATAACCCTACATCCTGTTGGCCGAAGCCGATGTTGCTCTTTATTCACTATAATCACACCAGTACAATATGTGGGTAGCCTATCTAACTGTTGTCGACATGTCGGTCTGAAGGTCTGACTCGTAGTCGACAACAGGGTGGTCTTCCTCCTCGAATCCGTGCCCGGCAAGATCAGAGATAGCGCTTTCGTATCTCCTAACGGTATCCGGAGACACCATAGGGGAATAGCCATGTCTATCCCTGAAGTCGATATCTGGTGGCGTGTCTTGGCGTATGTAGACTTGTATGTTGTGGCTTCTGGTGGGTGTACGTTGATTGTCATGGGTGTCTTCCATGGTCGTTCCCTCCTCTCCTCCTAGGGGGCCTTGTATTTATACCCATAGGTGTCCCCTTGTCCAAGTAGAACTAGGGAAACCAATATGGATACAATCCGAGTAGTCCTTGTCGTTTCCATGTAGAACTCTGGTTGTCTTTCCTTATCCGAAACTCCCTTCATATCCGCAGGTTGTTTCCGTATAGGACATGGTATGTGGTGGGTCCTGCCGAGATTTAGTCAACTACTATTAGGTATGTGGTATCCATAACCATGACAGTAGCCCCCGACTTCGATGCAAATGAACGAATTCATATTCTCAACCGCGCGCAGACATTGGAGTAACTGTTACCGAGCTTATGTGACCGTTCTCGGTGAGTTTAGAGATAACGTTAGACTTCTTTTGTCAGCCTCGCGCGGGCACCTAAAGGGTTTGTCTGAGTCAATCTCCGATGTCAACCAAGGAAGTACATAGCGTACGACTTAGTCTCCCGTCTTGCCGTAATCGAGAATTTGGATTGAAGTCAAGAAATTCTATCTCGGAGGGTACACCATCTTTTCATTCCGTATTCCTTGTCGAGATCCAGCAACCGTTCTCGAGCGATCGAGAAGGCGTAGAGTCTGCGACGGAGCTTTGTCAACATTGGTCGTACTCGCCTTAGTCGATCTTGGTGTAGAACCATAGAGACATGGGGTCTTCCACAATGTCGAATAGAATTTTCCTGAAATCAATACTCAGAAAAGAATATCAAATAGAAATAGCCCCCGAGCGAACGCTCAAAGGGTGACAATGTTATAATATGTATGGTAAATTGAAAATGAATTAAATTTACCGACCAATGTTTTGTGTATGAGCGTCTTCTCTCTTACCGACTTCGATCAGTCAGTAGAGTCATACACTCTCCCTAGCCCCCAACCTTATCGTCGGAGAATCGTTCTCGGAGGATAAGGCTCATGGACCCTTGACCTACCTTGGTTGAATAAGCACTGATCCTAGCCCCCAGCCGTGAAGTTGGAAAAGTCAATTTCCGATTACACGGCTTGGTTAATACGCACGGCGAGAACTCTTACACGACGAGATCTTACATGGTCTTTCGTCTCTGAAGGATCCGACAAGGCCTTATCAGCTCTTGGCGTCCCCAGCCGAAGATCCCTTAGGTTCCTCGGAGGCCTTGTCAAGACGGCGTAAAAGGACAGTAAGATAGGTTTCAACGCAAGGTCGTCGTGGTAAGGGATCTCTGGGTAAAACACTTGGCGATATTGTGTACCTGCTATCAACTTTGTTGAAATAGAGGTAGTAGGAGAGTCGCTACACCGCTGGTCGAGGACCA
>CM020188.1:475324-487211 GCA_009805545.1 Oryza longistaminata | reverse complement strand
TGTAGGGGCCAGGCTGGATGTGTGCTTCATCTTGATCTTGAAGAAAACACCCATCTTTCAGAAGGGAATCAAAGTAGCCAATTCCACATCTTCTGGTTGTTGGAGCCTGGTTTGGTCGGGATGAAGCCTATGTAGCTATCCATTGGGAAGTCAAATGGCCCTGGTGATTACAATAGCCTGCTTGGAATATAGTGAGCAATGTTAAAGCATTGCTTGTTTAGGTAGCGGCTAAATGAAAATAACTCAAGCGAATAAGCAAGCAAAAATACTATACTTTTCACTTTATCCTCAACATCTAACAAATTAACTATCTCTGATGGATGCCATATCTTCTATTTGCCTTTCATTCCACGGAGGGAAAACCTGCAAGAACTTTAATTGCAAGCGGCACAACTCACACTGGCATTTCTTCACAAATTTCTGTACCCGCTTGTACGGATTGCAGGGTCCAAACCGATCGGCATTTAGCGCTTCCCTACATTTTTGCTATCGAACACTTTCCAGCTGCTCGTCCTTCAGACAAGAATGGCATATCAAAGTGTTATATGTAGAATCTACCGCTTCCCCACCTTTTCTAACTACGAGTAGTGAGGTAAAATGGCTAGCTCCAGGAGCACCACTCCTTCAACATGTTATCCATGAATTGCGCTCCCCAGTGGTGTGGTCTTCCGTCCAACACGTCATCCATTGACAGACTAGGAATTCTTCCGCAGCCAGCTTGTTCTTCGGACGATTGGGTTCTGCTCACACGCTGCAAATGGGAGATGGTTAGGCTTTGTCTCCAGCAACTAGCTTTCATACAACTTCTGCGCCATAGCTTCTCACATCAAATGTCTCGTGAGCACAGTGAACCCACAGTATATAGTTCAAAAATGCTGGCTTTATTGGGTTTACCATCGTTACAAGACTAGCTTCGCGAGAGTCAGCTCTTTAACTGGAAACGCACGCCTATTCCCAAATGACTGGAAATAATTTTATGGTGTTCTGTTGAATACTTGAGATTCACATGCCGTGCGCCACATTATAGATACTCTTCGGTCCGTCAGTTTTGTGCTTCTCTTTGGTCCTCCACAAATGATTGATTGTCTGCTGAGAATCCACGAATACGTCCGAATGAGTGCCACTCATCCCCAAGTTGTCTTGTGCTTATATGCTGAGGAAGGACCGATCCACGGTATACTGATTTTGCTATTACGTGCTGTAGCAACTTCTTCCCTTCACATTTCTCATCAATCTCTATCGTTGATTGGGCCTTGATTTTCGTTGAGCTGTTCTTGAATTCGAGACACTGGGCTTTTGGTTCTTGTCAGAAGTGGCTTGAGCGATAAACATTCCTTTTGACACCAACAACATTTTTCTCCTTCATTGGTTTCTCAGCCTCAATATGGAACTCATGGGCAAATCTTTCAGCATCGTACGCTGGCGTCTTTCAGTTTTTTTATCCACGCTGGTAGACGATCGGATCATTTCTCATGATGCTTAATACAGATCCTGTATCGTGTTGTTGTAGGCCATGTGGTTGAGTCATCCTCCAACTAGCACTCGCTGACGTTTCTCTGAGAAAGAGTCTTTCGGGTCCACACCTGCTATATCTGAGGCTAACTCTTTGATCACCAGTTGGAGCTAAAATTATTTAGCACCGCTCACGACAATAATAGCAATATCCAAGGATACTACGGATTAGGAAGCTCCCATGTCCAAATCCTACGTATTGTCTACTGTCTTTTGCTCGTAACCCATGGACAAATGTAATTATTGAAATAAGCCAAGTTAAGCCGACTTGTTAGAGAGGGACTATAAGATCTTGCATAGTATAGTATAATAACCGCAGAAGCTGTTGCATTGGATTTTGTAAGTGGCATTGATTGATGTAACTTCGTATCGATAAAATCAATATTAATTATCCTTAGAAGGCTCTTCAAGTTGTCACATGTCAAGCCTCCCATATCATAAAAATAATCCTATAAATTCTAAGAAAAAATATAGCATATGCCAGATCGATTTCCTTAATATGGTGACACTTACATAGAATCCATTAGATCTATCCTTACAAAAAATAAAGAAACCTCAAATAACACATATCTTCTATCTTTGGCCTCCACTCTGGTTTCTTGCACCAACAACACCTGCTGTACAACAACTGATGGCTGTGTTGGGGAAGTGAGGGTTTGGGGGGGGTAAGAGGAATAAAACACAAAAAAAAAGAAAAAAAAAAAACCGGCCCCCTTCACCCTGCTACTGGCACTGCAAAAACGAAGGCTTGCGCTTTCAGCGCGTGATTTTAATTAAGGTGTTAGCTATTTTTTTAAAAAAGCCGAGGATTAAGTATGGATTTTGTTTTAGAGCAACTTTGTATAGAAACACTGCTTTTTGCAAAAAACACACCGCTTTAGGCAGTTTGAAAAGCGTCGTGCGTGGAAAACCAGAGAGTAGGTAGAGTTGGGAATGGCTGGGAATGAAACCGCAGCCATTGGGAGCCAGAACAGACGCGTAGCATGCAGACATCTTAAACGAAAAAGAGTGGAAAATCCCTTGCATATACCCCTCACATTAGTAGTGATCTAATCCGCGGTTGTCTATACCCCTAGCGATGCATTTATGATGATTTTTATTATTATATTATATATTTATTTTAGATATATATAATTTGATATATATTTTTGATCCCTTCCATACCCTCCCCAGTTGACCGTTAAGTTGACCGTCTATTTTTCTATAAAATGACCATTTTACCCTTGGATGAACAAAGAATTCATGAATTACATTCATTCAAACAATTAAAAGCTTTCGCATAGAGACTATTATAGTTATATGAAGTTTGTTGTTCGATGCATTATTTATCCCAAAAAATATTGATAGATATTCGAAATAAAAAAATACATATCTTATTTTTTTTAAAAAAAAGTCATAAAGTTGAGGAGCATTCATATAAAATAGAGACTACCAATGTTCCACATTCTTTTTAAATGAATTGCTCGATAAAAAACAATCCCATTGTCCTATTAAAATTTCAAATAAAAATTTAATTTAATTCGCATTTATTTGATTTTCAAAATTTATGTCACAATTTTCCTTGCACTAATTATTTAGTCTCTTAAGTTTTTATAAAATGCACATACCTGTACACGTCAAAGCAAATATTTTTATTGTTTTTGAAGCTTTATATTGTAAACCTAAATCATCAAAGGGCAAAAAGGACACATCTTGCAACCAAACGTAACAGTGAAATGATGGGAAACTGTAACGGTAGGGGGGCATGGAAGGGATCATTTGAAACTTTCAGGGTTATGAAGGGATCGGGTAATTCAAGGGTATGGAAAGGGATTGAGTGGGTTTTCGAGGGGTACTAAGGAATTTACTCTAAAGAAAAGCTACATGCCGAAATCCCATTGGGTGCGGGATCCCTTTAGTCCTCTGCCTAAATGCCAAGGAAGTGCAACAGCTGAATGCGGCAACGACGGACG
The DNA here is from genome assembly GCA_009805545.1 of Oryza longistaminata. Lineage (NCBI taxonomy): Eukaryota > Viridiplantae > Streptophyta > Magnoliopsida > Poales > Poaceae > Oryza > Oryza longistaminata. Next base: position 483,747 of record CM020188.1, on the reverse strand, counting down.
ACTATCCAGCACGGGCCATGGAGGTAATAACCTCCTTTAGCGAGAGGCCCGGACGGCGGCACCTACTACAAAAATGATTTTTTTTTTGAACGAGACCCACATAAATTGCAGACGGACAGTAAGTGACAACGTCTGTGAAATCGACTTTCATTTTCGCATACGGGCTTCTAAGATAACCCGTAGACAAAAATCGATTTTTTCCAAACGGGATCTCATCAGGGTGTTCGAAGTGCAAAAATAGCCCTATTTTTTTTGTAGACGAACCTCTTAAAGTGATTGCAGGTGAAATATATTTTCGTAGACGGACCTCTTAAGAGGGACCGCAATTGCGAAAATAGCACTTCATTTTTCGGGTAGATTTTTCTCCCCTCCTCATCACTTCAAATTTTTCAGGGTCCTCTCCCCTCTCTCTCTCCACAATCATATAGATTTTCCTCCTCCTCTCTGCTCATCTCTATTTTCCTTCTGGCTCTCTCCTTTTCTCCTCTCTTGCCTCTCACTGAGAGCTAGAGGCGGGCGGCGCGTGCGTGACGGGCTGGCGATGAACGGTCGAGCGGCACTCCGACGAGGTGGGTGAGGCGGGGGGTGGGCAGCGCCATCGCCGCCGATGAGGACGGCCGGGGGAGGGCGGCGCCGGCCCCGAGTGATTTGCGGGGCACGTCCGCCTTCAGATTTGGCGCCGGGGCCCTCCCTCTCACGGATATGCCGCCAGCCCCAAACGACAGTGGGGTGGTGGGGGCGACGGATCCGACACCGACGGCGGGCGGCGCAGCGGTGCCGCCCCGCAGTGGAATCCGGTGGCGGGGAACGGCGGGCCCTCCAGGCAGCAGCAGCGGCTGTCGCCGCATGCGGAATCCTACTCCAAACGATGACTAACGGTGGGTGCGGTGGGCCGGCGAATCCGACAACGATGGCGGACAGCAGGTCAATAGCCGTCCGCCCCGCAAGGATCGCCGTGCCAGGCGATCGACTAACAACGGGCGGTTGGGTGGCGAATCTCACCGGCGGGCGGGCATTTTGGGTTTTTAATTTTTATTTTGTTTCGTGATTTTGTTTTCTGCATGCAGCCGTTACCAACCGGCATGAAAAATCTGGATTTTTCGCAGACCTTTTGGCGCATGCGGTCGGCATGCAAAAATCAGTTTTAGGCCGTATGCAAACCGAATATTGTAAGTAGTGGGCCGCCGGGCGTCGAGCTCCGTTGTTTGGGTTGTAGACGGTGGAGGAACCGCGGCCTCCAGCCGAACATGGGCCATGGATGGTAGAAGGAACTGCCTCCTCGTCAACTAAGCAATTGCCGCCAATGAAGAGTATCGTTCTAAATACTCACAAGTATCATCTGATACCTTGTAAGTAAATCACATGACACCTCACCAAGAATCATTGGATACCTAATAGGTATCACGCGATATATAAGTATTGGGGCGTGGTATTCGCAGTATTCACCTGATACTTCATAGGAAAATCATCTGATACCCACCGGTATTAGAATGTGATAACACAATATATCATGGGTGGTGCCTTGCAAGCCATCACCTGAACAAACTCCAATGAAATCATCCGGATACTTCACTCTGGTATCAAGAACCTATACTCACTGGTACTCCCTCTATCCAAAAAGTCATTATTTCTTTTTGCAATCAATACCAAGGGAGGCAATTAATTCAGTCACAATGTGATAAAACGCAATGGGACAGCAACCAATAAGTACTAAATGGTTCTTGAGTTCGATCAACAAATCTTAATTCAGCTACATAGTGATTAATAAATACTGACTTAGACTTTTAGAAAAAGTCAAAGAATGGAATAGGTATTAGACTTTTGGATGGAGGGAGTACAGTACTTGATACCTCCGCATGTTAAATTATCCTGTTCGAATGGGATCCGTGATATAAAAGCCCCCCGCAAAAAAAAAAAATCATTGGCCCACCCATCACTTGCCAGTTCGGTGTGGATGCTAGCCTGAGGCAAGGGCAAAGGCAAAAGATGGTAGAGCGAGAGAGATTGGAGGTGGGATGCAGAGCGGCTGGCTTCACGGTCCCTCTTTGCTAAGAGAAGAGGAGGCAGAGGAAGAAGATCGGAGAAAGGGGCAAAAACATGGATTTTCATAATGTTAAGTAATCCACGCTAGCAATACCTACATATCATACCACATATGCAAAAGTGAAAAATAAAAAAAGTGAATTACTCGGTTGGGAAGCAGTCGGTATATCACATCGCATAAGTATGTCAATCAAATTAAGCCACTCTGGTTGGCTAAGCTTAATAGTTCTTGGACTACATGTTTGAGTTGTTTACGCAAAGCTAACACCTATTAGGTGCATCTATTCGATGCACCTATTTATTCCATCTATTCGATACACCTATTTAATCTTAAATCTATTTGACAAGCCCCTCACGACTCTTTGCAAGATATCAAAATGAGGGTTTCAAAGAAGTAAGCACTCGCGAAGCTTCCGCAGGGACTGATGAAGCACTCAGTATTCCGGTCATGAAACGCACTGAGAAGGCTGCAACTTGCCTTGTGAAGATCTCAGGGGCTACTGTGGGTAAATATGGTACCGGGTACCCACACGGCCAGGGTCCATATTGTATGGTTATGGTACCAATACCTTATAGTAGTTGACTAAAATTCGGCAGGACCGACCACATACCATGTCCTTTACGGAAACAACCTACGATATGGAGGGAGTTCCGGATAAGGAAAGACAACCAGGTTCTACATGGAAACGACAGAACTACTCGGATTGTATCCATTATTGGTTTTCCCTAGTTCTACTTGGACAGGAGACACCTATGGGTATAAAATACAAGCCCTTTAGGGAGGACAGAAGACGAGGAGAATCCAAACCACTGAGAGGAGACCATCAGAAGACATAACCGCAGACATATCAACATACCACCCACCAGCAAGCCACAACATACAGCCAAAGGACAACCGCCGCGGATATCGACTTCAGGGATAGGCATGGGTATTCCCCTACGGTGTCTCCGATACCAGGTCAGGAGATACGAAAGCGCTATTTCTGATCTCGCCGGGCACGATTCGAGGAGGCAAGACTACCCTGTTGTCGACTACGAGTCAGACGCTTCAGACCACATGTCGAACACCGTTAGATAGGCTCCCACTATTGTACTGGGTGTGATTATGGTGAATAAGAGCGAACTACGGCTCCGGCCACAAGGATGTAGGTGTTAGTTACCCTGACCACTCAGGGCCGACACCGTATAAAAATCTGCTCCATCTCTTGTTTACCTCAGTCTCGCGTAATATCCTAAGCCACCAACCGATCCGCCATGACTGTCCAATTACCGTAGTAGTCGAGACAAGTCAAGACGTCAGACAGTGGCGCGCCACGGGGGTACGGTGGAAGGGATTGTTGAGTGGGCTCTAGGATTTCGACGAGCTGGGTTCAAAAGATGGGATTCCGAACAACAAGGCTAATCTCGAAGAGTCGACTTTCGGCTGTGGTAGAATACTAACTCGACCAGAGTTAACGTGGCCCGAGACGACTTCCGTGCTCACTAGTTTTCCAGATCGGCCGAGTTATCACTATTTCCGCCAAGTCACAGTGTAAAACATCCGGCAGTCGCCCGGGAGGACATACGATTCAGATATCGCCGGCCAGCCGAAAATTTTGTCCATTGTCCGGCCCGCGCATCTTGTAATTGACGCGGTCTCTGCGCCAGCGTGGGATATCCGCGGGAAGAGAAAAAATTAGCACAGCTGCAGCCCGACCAGGATAGATCTGGGACGAAGTAAAACAACTCGGATCAATCCCTATGGCATGGTCGCGTGATTTTCTAAACGTCACGTGATCAAGCACCGACCGCAGAGAATAGCGTTGGATATTTGGATATCAACGCTTGCCATATACGTTCAACACGACTGAAGCCAACACTCAAGTATATCAGTACTGCTATGTCAATGTTTTTGGCACACATACACGTGTGTATATGGATAATTACTCATGAGCTCTGATGTATGCGTCGCCGCATTCCCGAGCCCCCATGGCATGGAAGCTGGACATCTTCCGAGGGTATTTGGTAGATGGTTTTTTTAAATTAATTAACTAATATTCGTAGATATATCCGGGGCATATATCTACAACACGGTACACGGCAATTATATTATATATGCAATTTTATCGTAGCCCTATTCAGATCATAAACAGGCTTGTCAGATCATTAAATTTGATTATGTTTTAACCGTAGGAGCATGTTTTTTATACAAAATATCTATTGCGGCAACGAGTGTCTCTGATACGGTTAAATCCAGGCTACGGTCTAACGCTGGGGGCTCACTCCGTTCTCTTCGTATAAATCATGCTTGTTTCGGTTTACCAAATAATGCTTCTGAGGTATTTAAATCTGCTCGTTAATAAGTCCTGAGTATACTAAAAGATCGCAAGGCAGGTTTTTCGTGAGTACATACTCGATATTGATCTGCTTTAGTATCTTGCCTCTAGAAAATTATTTTTCGGAAATACTGAGCCGACAGGCTCGTTGATGGTCGAGTACATGCAGCTCCTTATCGAGAACATCTCGGACAAATGCGGAGTTAATCGCACCCAACCGTCGACCAAACCTGAAGACGCGACGACCTTATCTCATAGACACCGGCATGGGCTAGCTCGCGAAAAAAGTTGTTTAACGGATAATCCTCGCTGAACGTCACCGTCGCTTGATTCACCCGACATGGATTGCGAACGGACATCCGAGATATGCCTATAGGAGTTGGGTACGTGCTGGTCATGCTGGCCACATAGATACACTTGCAATAAAAACCAACTCTGCAGCGTTCCCATTGGGTGTTTCGAGAGATGAATTTCTAGCTCCCTCTCACTGGGTTTCTCGCGCCAAGTACGCAAGCAAATCGTTCTACACCGCAAACTTCCAATTGGTGTTCGAGAGATAAATTCCGTCTCGCTCACTGGTTTCTCGCACCAGTATGCAGCAATCTCTCACCCAGCGGCAACTTCGCATTGGTGTTTTGAGAGGATTCCGCTCGCTTCACTGGTTCTTCGCACCCAGTAACGCGTAGCAATCTCTCCGCGCAGCGTTAATTCAAGTGGTCAAGGTAGCGAGCTACTGGCAGTGGGGACGTTCCGGACCGCGCTCAGTATCGATGACACTTATGCCGGTTCTCAACGTTGATGGTAGTATGCTTCGACCATTTCTAAGTGGTCGAGTTACGACTACCTGCCTGGTTCTCGACAGCGACGTAGCGTTTCTCCACCACTGTCCTAACTGTCAAGTGGTCGAGCGTTACGACTACTGGCCGGTGTCTACGACCAGCAGTGGCGGTATGCGTTCTCCGGCACTTCCAGCTTCTAAGGTGGTGAAGTTATGACTTATTGCCTGGTTCTCGTGCAGGGAGTGCGTCTTTCTCCCCACCAGACTTCCACTTTCGAAGTGGTTCGAGTTAAGCGACTACTGCCGGCTGGGTTCCTCGACCAGGCGACTTAGCGTTTCTCTCTTCCACCAGCTTCCACTTAAGTGTTCGAGTTATGACTACTCTACTGCCTGGTCCCTCGACCATGTCGACGTAGCGTGTCTCCCACCACTTCACTTCAAGTGGTTCGACCGTTATCTAACCTTGCTGGTTGTCTCGGGACCGAGCGACGTAGCGTCTCTCCCAACACTTCCACTTTCAGGGGTTCGAGTTACGACTTTGCCCTGGTCCTCGACCAGCGATGTGCGTTTCCGCTCCGTCTACTTTCCACTTTCCAGTGGTCGAGTTACGAACTACCGCCTGGTCCTCGACCAGCGATGTAGCGTCTCTCCCCACCAACTTCCACTTCAAGTGGTCGAGTTTACGTGACTGCCTGCCTGGTCTCGACCAGCGACGTAGCGTTTTCTCCCACCACTTTCAACTTCAAGTGATCGAGTTCGACTACTGCATGGTCCTCGACCAGCGACGTAGCGTGTTTCTCCCACTACTTCCACTTTAAGTGGTCGAGTTACGACTATGCCTGGTCCTCGACCAAGCAACGTAGCGTTTCTCCCACTAAGCTTTCACTTTAAGTGGTCGAGTTCGACTACTGCTGGTCCTCGGACTAGCGACGGTAAGCGTTTCTCCACTATTTTCATTTTACGTTAGTCGAGTTACGACTACTACCGTAAACGCTACGTCGCTGGTCGAGGACCAGGCAGTAGTCGTAACTTGACCACTTGAAGCAAATGTACGAGAGATCACTACGATCAACTGGTTGAGAACCGATGAGTAGGTGTCCATCGATCATTTGGAGTCGTGGTACGAGGACCGCTACGCTACCGTAGTCGTACCTTGACCATCTGAAGTTAAGGTGCGAGAACCAGTGAGCGAGCGGAATTATCTCTCGAACACCAATGGAAGTGCTAGAGTTGGTTTATTACAAGTGTATCTCATGTGGCCAGCATGACTCACGTGCCCAACTTATAGCATATCCGGATGTCCGTTCGCAATCATGTCGGGTGATCAAGCCGACGGTGTTCGCGAGGAATTATCCGTTAAAAACCTTTTCTCGAGTAGTCCAGTCATGGCCGGTGCTATGAGATAGGTCGTCGGTCTTTGTTGGTTGGTTGGGTGTGATAACTCCACATTTGTCGAGAATGTTCTCGATAGTGGGGTGTACTTGACCACAACCTACTCGAATGCTCAAATGTTCCTGAAAAATATTTTCTAGAAGGCAAGACATATAGCAGAGAATATCGAGCATGTACTCAAAAACTGCATGGATCTTCTAGTATTATCAGGATATATCGAGCAGATGTAAAATATCAGACATTACGAAAACCGTAAACAAGCATGATTTATACAGAAAAGAACGGAGCGAGCCCCCAGCGTTAGACCGTAGTTGGTTTAACGTCGGAAACATCCGCGCAATAGATATTGTATAAAAAACATGCTCTAGGTAAACATAATAAATTATAGATCTGACAATGCCGTATGATCTGAACAGGTACGATAAATTGCAGATAAAATATTACGTACCTTTGTAGATACATGCCGAATGTATCTACGAAATTAGTAGATTAATTTAAAAAACAAATCTACCAATTACCTGGTGGGCGCGCTGATATGTTCCTCTGTACTCAGGGTAGACTTTAGATCAGTGTATCTATTCGTCTCCGAGTACTGTGTGTAAAGCAGCTTTGACTTTTCCACTGTCGCATGCATCTGGTGTCCGTATGCACGTAGGACCAATATAGGCCATATACGTACACAAAACAGATATTTTGCCGGTTGGGATGAATCAGGCGCATATGAAGTCCAACTGACATACGTGCAGGTATTTGTCTCGGTAGAGATCGATATCACGCGCAGGGAAGATCGGCCTTTGTGTTGATTCAAGGAGTACAGTGCCCTGTAGACCTTGGTCTGGATCAAGCCAACACGTCTGTGCCTGGCGAGGACATCCCGTCGGCTTCCAGAACAGTCCCATATTGGATCGGTCACCACTGCTGCTAGTATGGTTCGTCCTCCGCGGTGGCGATAGTTCCGATCTCGTCGAAAACATACTTCGGTCGAGTTAGATCTCCCCATGGCCGAAGTCGTCGAGTAGCTTGTTGTTGGAGAATCCATCTTTTGAACCCATCTCGTCGAAATCCTGAAGCACCAAAATCCCCCTACCTGGCGCGCCACTGTCGACGTTTGATGTCTCGACTACGGTATTTCGATAGTATGGGGATCGTTGGTGCTAGGGTATACGTGAGACTGAGGTAAAAGAGATAGAGACGAGGATTTTTATACAGGTTCGGGCCCCTGAGTGGTCAGGTAATAACCCTACATCCTATTGGCCGAAGCCGATGTTGCTCTTTATTCACCATAATCACACCAGTACAATATGTGGGTAGCCTATCTAACTGTTGTCGACATGGCGGCCTGAAGGTCTGACTCGTAGTCGACAACAGGGTAGCCTTCCTCCTCGAATCCGTGTCCGGCGAGATCAGAGATAGCGCTTTCGTATCTCCTGACGGTATCCGGAGACACCGTAGGGGAATAGCCATGCCTATCCCTGAAGTCGATATCCGACGGCGTGTCTTGGCGTATGTAGACTTGTATGTTGTGGCTTCTGGTGGGTGTATGTTGATTGTCATGGTTCTCCCTGGTGGGTGTCTTCCATGGTCTCGTGGGGGTCGTCGATGAGGTGGTCGTCCCGATCGTGATGATCGTGTTGATCGTCTCATGGTGAGTCTCTCTGTCTGTCTGTCTGTCTCTCTCCCTGTCCTCCTAGGGGGGCTTGTATTTATACCCATAGATGTCCCCTTGTCCAAGTAGAACTAGGGAAACCAATATGGAAAACAATCCGAGTAGTCCTTGTCGTTTCAACGTAGAACTCTGGTTGTCTTTCCTTATCCGGAACTCCCTCCATATCCGCAGGTTGTTTCCGTATAGGACATGGTATGTGGTGGGTCCTGCCGAGATTTAGTCAACTACT
>CM020188.1:461056-472248 GCA_009805545.1 Oryza longistaminata | reverse complement strand
GATATCGCTCCGATTGGAGAGGAATTATGTCTTGTGGACAGTGGTACCACAAACTCTATACTTAGGGAGATCAAATACTTTCAACCTCTCAAAAAGAGAGAAGGCAAAGTTTTGACTATCGCTGGGCGCGATACTGTGATAGTTGGCTCAGGAAGAGCAAATATTACACTCCCAATGGGTACACAAATTACAATCGAGGATGCTTTATTGTATCCTGATTCAACCCGTACCCTACTAAGTTATAGAGATATCCGTCAAAATGGGTTCCACATTGAAACCCATATGGATAATCGAGAAGAATTTCTTCTCTTAACCAAACAAAACGGATATGGCAAACGCATTTGCGAGAAAATTCCATCTCTCACATCGGAATTGTACTGTACATACATTAAGCCCATTGCACATGTTGCGTACAAAGTAATTTTTCGAAATGTTGATGCATTCCACACTTGGCATGATCGACTTGGGCACCCCGGTATCGGGATGATGAGAAAAATTATTGGCAACTCTATTGGTCATCATTTAATCACTGACAAATTTCCCAAATCCTCTGATTTCGTATGCACTGCATGTGCTACTGGGAAACTGATTTTGAGACCATCTTATCTCAAAATCAGAGCCGAACCACTTAAATTCCTTGAACGCATTCAAGGAGATATCTGTGGCCCTATTGTGCCAAGATCTGGACCGTTCAGGTACTTTATGGTTTTGATTGACGCATCTACTAGATGGTCTTATGTGTGTCTCCTATCGACACGAAACCATGCCTTTGCCAAATTAATGTCACAAATTATTAGGCTGAAGGCAAATTACCCTGAACATAGGATTCAATCAATCCGTATGGACAACGCTGCCGAATTTACATCTCTTGCTTTCGATGATTATTGTATGGCATTGGGAATTTAGGTTCAGCATTCGTTCCATATGTCCACACACAAAATGGTTTGGCTGAATCATTGATCAAAAGAATTAAGCTTATTGCTCGACCATTATTGATGAATTGCAAATTACCTTCGTCGTGTTGGGGTCATGCAGTTCTGCACGCTGCTGACCTTGTCCAACTACGACCAACTGCATATGGAACCAGGCAGTAAGTCCGTGAGACTCGACCAGTTCAAAGTGGAAGTGGTTGGGAGGAGGACGCTAACGGTGCGGCTGGTGCCGCCACGGACAGGCACAGTAGTTCGTACTCGACCACTTGAAGTGGAAGTGGTGGGAGAAACGATACGTCGGCTGTCGAGCTGCATGATCCCAAAAGGACCAGGCAAGTAGTTCGTCAACTCCGACCACACTTGAGGGGAAAGTGGTGGGTCAAGAAACGCTACCCGTCGGCCTTGTACGAAGGACCGCAGGGCACGTAAAAGTTCGTACTGACGACCACTGTGAAAGTGGGATAGTAGAACGGAGGATCGCTACATTTCGTTGGTTCGAACTATCTTAACATGTCTGGATATAGACCTAGTGACTCTCGCGCTCAAGACTAGGTCAGTTAATTTAAGGCTTACGCACAGCAGCCATGTAATAAAAGCTATATGCATTATGTGGAATTGAGGGGTATGATGACGCATGGATTAGTTGCGACTAGGTAGTATGTGCTCACTTGTCTTGCGATTGCGATGTGCGAGGTAGTAGTATTTAGATAGCGATAAGGTGCGGACTAGAGACTCCTCCACTTTTAATATAGTCGCCGTGATGACTGTGTGCATTTAGGCTGCCAAGTTCATATTGAGGGTGGAGACGCTAGCGGTCGCAGGTCGTAGGACGCAGGGCAGTAGTCGTAACTCGACCACTTGAAGTAGAATGGTGGGAGAAACGCTACGGTCGCCTGGTCGAAGTGAACCAGGCAGTAGTCGTAAAAACTTGACTCGACTTAAAGTGGAAGTGGTGGAGAGATGCTACGTCGCTAGTTCGAGGACCAGGGCAGTTGTTCGTAACTCGAGCCACTGAAAGTGGAAGTAGCCGGGAGAGACGCTACATCGCTTGGTCGAGGACGCAGGCAGTAGTCGTACTCGACACTTAAAGTGGGACTAGTGGGGGAGAGACGCTACATCGCTGGTCGAGACCAGGCAGTAGTCCGTAACTCAGACAGCTTAAAGGGTAGTGGTGGGAGGACGCTAGCGTCGCTGGTATTCCGAGGACGTGCAGGCAGTAGTCGTAACTCGACGCAACTGAAAAGTGGAAAGTGGTGGGAGGAGACGCTACATCGGCTGGTCGAGGGACCAGGGGCAGTAGTCGTTAACTTGGACCACTTGAAAGCAAATGTACGGAGAGATCAGCTACGATCAAACTGGTTTGGGAAGCGCGGATGAGTAGGTGTCCCTCGATCATTTGGAGTCGTGGTAAGCGAGGACCGCTACGCTGCGTAGTCGTAGTACTTGACCATCTGAAGTTAAGGTGCGAGAGAATTGCTACGTATGTGCGTCGACGCAGTTGAGCGGGCAGAATAATCTATGCGAACACTTCCAATGGAAGTTGCGGTGTGAGAGATTGCTGCGTACTGGTGCGAGAGCAGAACCAAGTGAGCGCAGCGAATTTTCTCATCGGAACACCAATGAAGTTGGAGGTGTGAGAGATTGGCTGCGTACTGGTGGGCGAAGAACCAGTGAAAGCGAGCGGAATTATCTCTCGACACTCCCAATGGAAGTTGTGTGTGAGGAATTGGCTGCATACTTATTGGGCGGGAGGGAAGACGCAGTGAGCGGAGGGCAAATTATTCTCTCGAACACGCAATGGAAGTGGCTAGAGTTGGTTTATTGGGGCAAGTGTATCTCATGGTGGCGGCGAGCATGGAGCTCACGTGGACCAAACTTAAAGGCATATCCGGAATGTCCGTTCGTAATCATGTCGGGTGATCAAGCGACGGGTGGTTCGCGAGGAATTATCCCATTAAAAAACCTTTTTTCTCGAGTAGTCTAGTCATGGCGGGCGGTGCTATGAGATAGGTTCGTCGGTCTTTGTTGGTAGGTTGGGTGTGATAACTCACATTTGTTCGAGAATGTTCTCCGATAGTGGGGTGTAAGCTTGACCACAACCTACTGCGAGTGGCTCAAATGTTCCTGAATAATATTTTCTAGAAGGGCAAGACAAATATAGGGCAGAGAATGATCGAGCATTACTCAAAAACTGGCATGGGATCTTCTAGTATTATGCAGGATATATCGACGCAAGATGTAAAATATCAGACATTATCGAAAACCGTAAACAAGCATGTATTTATATAGAAAAGAACGGAGCAGCCCAGGCGTTAGACCGTAATTGGTTACGTCGGAAAATATCCCGCAATAGATATTGGTTATAAAAAACTAATGTTCTCTAGCCTAACATAATAAATTATAGATCTGACAATGCCGTATGATGCTGAACAGGTACGATAATATGCAGATAAATATTATTGCGTACGGCTTTGTAGTTACACGCCGATCTTTTATCTACGAAATTAGTAAGATTAATTTAAAAAACGCAATCTACGGCAATTACCTGGTGGGGGGCGCGCTGATATGTTCCTCTGTACTTCAGGGGGTAGTACTTAGATGGCGGGTGTATCTATTCGTCTCCGGGAGTACTGTGTGTAAAGGGGCAGCTTTGACTTTTCGCACTGTCGGGCATGCATCTGGTGTCGGCGTATGCACGTAGGACGCAATATAGGCGCATATAACGTACACAAAACAGATATTTTGCGCGGTTGGGTGAATGCAAGGCGCATATGAGTGCCAAACTGACATACGTGCAGGTATTTGTCTCGGTAGAAGATCGATATCACGGGGCGGCATGGGTGGGAAGATCGGCTTATGTGTTGATTCAAGGAGTACAGTGCCCTGTAGACCTTGGTGTGGATCAAGGCCAAACGTCTGTGCCTGGCGAGGAACATCGCGTCGGCTTCCAAGAACAGTCCCATCATTGGGAATCGGTCACCACTGGGGCTGGCTAGTATGGTTTCGTCCTCCCGCGGTGGGGCGGATAAGTTCCCGATCTTCGTTCGGAAACCATACTCGGTCGAGTTAGATCTCCCTATGGCCGAAAGTCGTGTCGAGTAACTTGTTGTTGAGGATCTATCTTTTGAACACCATTTCGTCGAAATCCTGAAGGCACCAAAATCCCCCTAACATAGGCGGCGCCACTGTCGACGTTTGATGTTCTCGACTACGGTATTTGGACGTATGGGGATGCGTTGGTGGGCTTAAGGTATACACGAGACTGAGGAAAAGAGAATAGTGACGAGAATTTTTATAACAGGTTCGGCGCCCTGAGTGTCAGGTAATACCGTTTCCTAACAATCCTGTTGGCCGAAGCCGATGTTGCTCTTTATTCACGGCATAATCACACCAAGTACAATATGTGGTAGGGCCTATCTATACTGGTTGTCCGACATGTCCGGATCTTGAAGGGTCTGACTGTAGTCAAGCAACAGGGTAGGTCTTCCTCCTCGAATCCGTGCTCGGCGAGATAGAGATAGCGGTTTCGTATCTGCCTGACGGTATTTCGGAGACACCGTAGGGGAATTAGCCATGCTATCCTTCTGAAGTCGATATCCGGGCGGGGGCGTGTCTTGGCGTATGTAGAACTTGGTAATGTTGGTGGCTTCTGTGGGTGTATGCTTGATTGTCATGGGTGTCTTCCATGGTCGTTCCCTTCTCTTCCTCCTGGGGGGCATTGCTTTATTACCATAGGTGTGCGCCCGTTGTCCAAAGTAAGAACTAGGGAAACCAATATGATACAATCCGAGTAGTCTATGTCGTTTTCATGTGAACTCTGGTTGTCTTTTCTTATCCGGACTCCTCCATATCCGCAGGTTGTTTCCCGTAATAGGACATGTATGTGTGGGTCCGGCGAGATTTAGTTCAACTAATATTAGGTATGTGGTATCCATAACCATGAGCAGGGGATCTGTGTCGCCGCAACCATGGGGGCGGTCGGGGTCCAGGGTTGGTGCTGTCGCCACCACCCTTAGCCGTCGCGGTGTTGCCGCTTCATCGCTGGCTAGCCTCCAGCAGGTCAGCCCGGCAGCGCCATCTGCCGGGCCTCACCGGGTGGAAGGGGCGCCCGCACGTTCTATATCCAAGGGTACAGTTCTGTACCGACCATGATGACGGGCGGTGGGTGACGCCCACGACGGCGCCATGGCTCCCTCCCCGCTAGAGATGGAGTCAGCCGCGGCTGCCACTCTGGTGTCGTCGCCCTCGCCAACCAGTGGGTCGCACGCTCGAAACTGCGCACCAATCCCGCGCAGCCGACGCCGTACGTCGCTTTTCCCACTCCGAGCCGCCGGGGCTATCGGCCGGACCGGGGGACAACTTGCCTTGCGCAGAGGAACCCGCCGCTCTTCACTCCTTCTTCGTTGGCGCCCCACAGAGCGCCGGTGCCGACGTTGCGGCGCGTCCGGGCGGCCTCCCACGCGCCAGCAATTGCCGTTCCCCACGGCTCCCCTAGCCGGCCCGTAGGCAAATGAGGGGCGCAATGGGGAGGGCAGCATCCGGTCTGGCCGGCCTCCGACTCCGATGAGGAGTGGGGGGTGACGGCAGCTACCCGGCGCAAATCGGCGCGGCGGAACTGAGGGGCGGCCGCGGCGGGAGACTGAGGAGGTGGCGGCGGCAAGAAAATGGCGGCGGCAGAAAATGGAGGTGGCGGCGGTGAAATGGAATCAGGCGACGGCGGTAAGGGTGGTGACGGTGGCAAAAGCATATGGCGGCGTCGACGCCGCAACAGGGAGAGGAGGCGACTGTGAATCTGTGGTGGCGGGCGCGCATCTTTCGGGGGCGCGTTTCCTAACCATAACCCTAACCCCAACGCCCCCAGCGCCCGCCCGCAGCCGCCTGTTTCCCCCCTTAGGCCCCAATGGGCCGGCCGAGCAGTAGCGGTGGTGGGCCCGAATCCTATTGATTTCGGCCACACCGCATTTACCCCTTTATTTAAGGTTTTATTTTCTAATTGAGCAGGCAATTTTATTCTAGTACCCTTATGTTTTTATATAATTCAGGTTAGACATTCATCAGTTGTAGCAAGCAATTATGTAATGGTCCTTAGCAGACCAGACCTGATGTTTGTGTTTAATTAACATAGGTGTTTATTCAAATACGCTGTTTCACTAAATTTATTAGTCTGTTACTCATAAATGGCCTTTTGCATATTATTTCAAGAGCACGCTCTAGCTTCCTGCGGCTTTATTAATTATAGCAAAATTCTATAAGATTCTAGTACTTTAATTTAGCAAATTCTCTATAATTATGTACAACATGTTTATGAGGATTTAATGCATGTTCGAACTGCAGCAATTTTGACTCGGAAATTTAACTGCAGGCATGTAGATGGAGTCGCTATAGCTTTGGTCAATGCGCGACATAAAATTCTTAAGCTAGCGAGTATGCTCGGCCATCATCAAGTGGTCTACATTTTGACATGATTTACGCGCGATGGAAGTCCTACAAATATGGCTCGCAACGTTGGTCATGAACCTAAGGCAGCGAGGGCACCCTCGCGCCATCTCCATAGAGGTCTAGCATATCAGCGATGATTACCACATGTGTTATTTTCTGAGAATATGTTTTGAAAAATGAGATTATTTGAAATTTGGTTGAGCACAATAGGTAGTGGAGTTCCTTAACTATGGGGCGTGGCGGTATATTCACGCAGAATAATTTGCCTGGGACCATGTTCTAGCAAGCAAGTATCTTGCCCACTATTAGAGATCTACTCCAGGCTATTTAATTTACATTGGGAGATTATTATCCACATTGGTGCCACCCTAATTTTGAAATTCTAACTCAAATTGTCGGTCTAATAAACCTACAATCCTTTCGAAACATTAGCAAAATATGAAGTCTTACAATTCGGTATTGAGATTACAACGGCTGCATATCATATTTTTATTTAATTTACCTGCTGTAAATTAATAATGTTAATCATGATTATGGGACATGGCAACTATAGAGTTCGACGAACTCGCCCTCGGATGGAGGTAACTACCAATTTTTGGGGCTTCTGATGATCAAATAATTTTCTTCTAGTGGGATTTCAGCATTACAAATTAGGAACCGCAAATGATTGGGATTCACCAGTTGAGAAAGAAAGCTTATATAGCCTTTTTTTCTTTTGAGACTCTACATTCACAAGGATCTCAAACATGAATAGCATGTTGTATAACGAGCCTCTCCAACTTTTGGAACGCTCTAAAAGAGCGTTATGATCAGCAAAAGAACTCATTTGCTTGAGGTTAATTATGAGTGAATTCAATTTAGCGCTTACAGAATTTTTAAAAACTGTGGGCAGAATACAATCATGCTGTTCAAACATTTGGCTCGCAAGGAAGTTTGGCGAAAAAAGAGCGCAATGGAAGCAGAGAAGATAGAAAAACTACTATCAACTATGTTTCCAAGAGGACATGATACTGAACAACAGTATCACATGCTCAAAAGGATTCACACGAGGAAATGTCCTCGAATATGCCTAAAGAATCTGAACTAGAAAATGCAAATGCACAACGGCGGCCATTCCCAAATGGTCGCATTGGGAAAAGGAAAAAGGGAAGGTAAAGGCCACCACAACCTCGTGGGCAATAGCAATCAGGCATTGCAACAGGTATGGATCTGACTATCATGTCGCTAAAGATTGCCGGCATCCAACAAGCATATTGTTTCTCCTGTATCAGAAATCCTAAAAGAGAAAAAGTCTTCTGAGGTAACTAAGATTTGAAGGCTCACTTAATCTTACAAAAGAAAGACCGGAGGTTGAAAATTCTGCAGCCAGGGCTTTCCTATTGAAACCAGAGAACAACCTCGTTCTTCTCTCGTCCAGAGGATACCGCTGGGCACTTTCTGGCAATAGATGACATGCTCATCAAATACAGATACCGGACCCCACTTAGAGATTTAGCTGTAATCTCAGTGCGTCTCACTTAGAATAAAGCTGATTTAATCTCAGTGTGTTTGAGACATTATATTGAATATTCCTGATATGTTTGTCAAAACAATATTGGTTGTAATAAGTGATAAGTAGCAAACTCCCTTATAATTATAAAGAATTGTATGACTTGCTAGTCATTAGAGTATGTACTTTTAAACATATGTAAAATGTCATACTTATGGTATTTAAAGTTTTCAATTATTGTATGTATGTAATATATTGTGGATAAAGAATATCTTCAGCAGTAAGGCAGTTCTTCTTTCACTATAGATGTCTAAGGATATGCGCCAGCGATTGGAGAGGAATTAATGTCTTGTGGATAGTGGGTACCACGAACTCTATACTTAGGGAGATCAAATACTTTCAAACTCTCAAAAAAGAGAGAGGCAAAGTTTTGACTATCGCTTAGTGGGGCGCGATACTGTGATAGTTGGCTCAGGAAGAGCATTATTAATACACTCCGCAATGGGTACACAAATTACAAATCGAGTAATGCTTTAATTGTATCTTGGATTCAACCCGTACCCACTAAGTTATAAACGATATCCGTCAAAATGGGTTTCAGCATTGAAACCCATATGGATAATCGAGAAAGAATTTCTTCTCTTACCAAAACAAAACGGATATGAACAAACGCTTTGCGAGAATTCGCATCTCTCACATCGGGATTGTGCTATAGGCATACATTAAGTCCCATTGCACATGTTGCGTACAACAGTATTTTGCAAAATTGTTGATGGCATTCCACACTTGGCATGATCGACTTGGGCACCCCGGTA
Organism: Oryza longistaminata; assembly: GCA_009805545.1. NCBI lineage: Eukaryota > Viridiplantae > Streptophyta > Magnoliopsida > Poales > Poaceae > Oryza > Oryza longistaminata. The sequence continues at coordinate 463,573 of CM020188.1, read as the reverse complement.
ATCGGGATGATGAGAAAATTATTGGGCAACTCTATTGATCATCATTTGATCACTGACAATTTCCGCATTCTCTGATTTCGTATGCACTGCATGTGCTACTGGAACTGATTTTGAGAACCATCTTAATCTCAAAATCAGAGCGCGAACCCACTTAAATTCCTTGAATGCATCAAGGAGATATCTCTGGCCCCTATTGTGGCAAGATCTGGAACCGTTTCAGGTAGCTTTAGGTTTTGATTGAGCATCTAGCTAATGGGTCTCATGTGTGGTCTTTCTATCGACACGAAAACATGCCTTTTGCCAAATTAATGTCCAAATTAAAGGCGAAGGCAAATTACCCTGAAGCATAGGATTCATATCAATCGTATGGACAACAGTCTGCGCAAATTTACATCTCATGCTTTCGATGATTAATTGTATGGCTATTGGAATTCAGGTTCAGGCACTCTGTTCCATATGTCGGCACAAACCAAAATGGTTTGGTCTGAATCATTGATCAAAAAGAATTAAGCTTATTGCTCCGACCGATTATTGATGCTTGCAAATTACCTTCGTCGTGTTGGGGTCATGCATGTTCTGCACGCTGGCTGACGGCTTTGTCCAACTACGACCAACGTGCAATATCATGAACCTTCCCGCAAAATGCAGTTCCGTACGTGGAAATCGCTCAAGTATTCCGCATTTGCGTAGTTCGGATGTGGGGTGCTGTATGCATACCGATCTCACCACCACACAGCCCGTACCCTATGGGCCCACACAGGAAGTGGGGATCTTATGGTGGGATTCAAATTCGGTCGATCATAAAGTATTTTAGAAGCCCTTAAAGGGTGGGATGCTTATTTACCTGGCTCCCTTTCGTTCTATCTTGGATGAGACATTTCCTCCGCTTAGGGGAGATTATTAAGTACCAGCCAATACGAATGCCAGGAATTGAATTGGGGTCGCAGGGTTTCCACGGTCAGACCCACGTACTACTGAAGTGAACTTTCCAAGTTCAGAGAAATTAATACTTTTGCAAAGACTTGCAAATAACCTGCAATGGCCATTTAGCAAATTTATAAAGGTGTTGATAAATCTTTCATTCCGTGCTCAGAATGCAGCAGATACAGAGTGGGAGGTACAAATAAAACAATCATAACTTCCACTACGTAAAAAGAGAGGAAGAAGTATGGCCACTGTCAGCGAGAACTTGCAAATAAGCAAAGTAAAGACGGTAAATGCAAACCAAACCTTTAGTTGGTAAGCACCAAATTGATACTATAATTCAGCAGAATCGTGGATATTGGCAACGTAGCCGGTGGTGCCAATGGCTGAAGACTGAGAATTCGGAAGACATAGCACATTGTTTGCGAGAGATCACAATAGTCTAATAAGGGTTGAATGAACTGCGATCAATTTACTCTGAAACACTGGAGAATTTTTGATATGAAAGAGCTTACATTTGTCGACACTTGAATTTTTCATGAACAAATTGCTGAGTGCCTCCAAGTGATCCAGATCTAGTCTATAAAAACGTGGTCAAAGCGCTTCTGACTGGAACAAAATGGAAGGAACGCAATTGAAAACGCAGAATTAGCTCGGGCTTTTCAACGGAGATGTATTCTCGGCTTTAATGCCTCTCCTCGTGGTAATCTTCCGTGTGGGATACTGGGTTTTCCGTTCCGAAACGGAAACGAAAAAACGAGGTTGGTGAGAAGATATAAAGTAAGGCTTGTACACTAGGTTTTTTAGCCAAAAACCTGGCGTTGTTCAAGAAACTTACTCTCCAGTTTTTAATGAGTGGTGAATAACTTTTTCGCGATATTAAATCATATGGGAGTACAAATCGTTATTTATGCAGTTGATGGACTAGTGGACAACAATTATCTTTTATGGGTCATTGGATTCTGATATTTAAATGAAGGTTCGATTGGAATCGCATCGGCCGAATCGAAGGTAATTAACATGTTTTGTGGGTTTAAGTTGCCAGAAGTCACTTTATGGCTTAAAAACAATCGGGCGCAGGATGTGGTAGAGGACAACCGATTTAGTGAATTCCTTTGGGCCTAAGGGATCTACTAAAAATGATGATTGCCGCGTGGTCTTTATCAAAAGCGTCCCCACGGATTTTGTATTATTCGAGTATAGTTGTGATGTCTCGAACATAACATTGTCATGCACAAAGATATAATGAAGCTACGTCCATCATTTAAAGAGGAATTTGAAATGAAGGATTTGGTCAAACCAATTTTTGCTTAGGGTTACACTTGGCATTTACCTTCTGGAATCCTTGTGGCACCAAGTGCATATAACCCAGAAATTTGAGAATTTAATATGCAAGTATTCCCTTCCAAAACTATGGTGGTTTCGAATCGTCATAGACGTGGAGAAAGATCCATTTAGACAAAGGAAGATGGAGAGGATGTACTTGTGTCTGATATTTCATATCTTAGTGCTATTGGTGCACTTATGTACTTTGCAAATTGTACGAGGCCAGATATTGCTTTCTCGGTAATCTACTATTAAGCTAGATCAGCG
>CM020188.1:396741-461031 GCA_009805545.1 Oryza longistaminata | reverse complement strand
AAGATACAGCGCTGCTCCTACCAAACGCCATTGGACTGGGGTTAAGAATGTCTTTCGATATCTTAATGGCACAAGAGATCTTGGACTTTTCTTTAAAAAGAACCAGGATTCAACTTTAATTGGGTATACAGATGCTAGCTATCTATCTGATCCCCACAATGCCAGATCACAAACAGGATTTGTATTTTTACAGGGTGGAACTGCTATTTCATGGAAGTCTTCTAAACAGACTCTGGTAGCCACTTCCACAAATCATTCTGAAATAATTGCATTATATGAGGCGTCACGTGAATGTGTATGGCTTCGCAGAATGGTTAACCACATATTAACATCTTGTGGTATTGGTTCATTGGAATCACCTACCATTATCTATGAAGATAATGCCGCTTGTGTTGTTCAGATGGAAACTGGTTATATTAAGAGCAACATCACTAAGCATATTGCTCCTAAATTATTTTATCCTCATGAGCTTCAGCAACATGGAGAGATAAACATCTTGCAAACTAAGTCATGTGATAATCTTGCTGATTTATTCACAAAATCTCTACCATACTCCACATTCTTTAAATGTGTCGAAGGAATTGGTATGAGACGACTTAAAAATTTGCAGGATTCAGGGGGAGTATCTTCCTCTGAAAAATAACCTATTTTCGTCATATTATACTCTTTTTCCTTTGTATGAGTTTTACCCTTTAGGTTTTCTCATCCAAAGTTTTTAACGAGGTAATATCAACATAAGCTTATATGTCCTATCATTTGGCTTTTCCCCACTGGGGTTTTTACTAAATGATAACTGTAGACATTATACTATTTTGGATCAAACTATGAGCTTTACTCATAGATCTAAAATAGTCAATAATATATATCACGGTTCTCTCCTTATTTTTCCCATTGGGTTTTCGAGGAGTTTTACATGATGTATTTAACTATAATTATTTCTAAGATTATCTTTACAGATATCTGGAACACTAAATGAGCAATGATCAAAGTTGGATTCGATCAAGGGGGAGTGTTATGAAATATTTGGGTGATCTCATCCATCTATATGGATAGAGCAGCAATCAATTCTGGGACACGACGGTTGGTCGTGCGCCACACCTCTTCTCGCCTCACGGCAATTCTAACAACGGACGCGATGGTTCCCAAACCATCGCGTCTCTGTTTGCCGCCTCTCTCCCCCCTATATATTGTAACATTGTTATCAATAAAGGATCTGCTCATTCATTCCCTACATTCTTGTGTGCAATTTTCTCTCTCACTCAATCTCTCTCGCTCAATCAATTCTATTCACAACACGTATGAAACCTCTCCTCTCCGTTTATTTCTCCCATTTCTCTTTACCAAAATATCTGTAACATTAAATTTCAAATAACCATAACTCTTAAATTATATACTTTTTGTAACAATAAATCTCAAATAATCATAACATTTAAGTTTTATGAATTTTTATCTATTTGCACCATTGTGTTTTTTATGATTCGAATCACAATCAAAATTTTGTTGGGCTAGAAATATACCCTTGATCAAAAAGAGGCCCATTATATGAGAGCCTTCAGATTTTCAGGCATTGGGATCCGTAATTAGGAATGCTTATACTGCGATACATGAGATGTAATACTCTTTCTAGTCTAAAATATATGAATCTCTAAATTATTTAGCACAGATTAAAATTGAGGAGAAAAAAGTTTGGTGTCTCTCAATAAATAAGAGAAGGTTAGGGACTTAGGGGTGGGAGGATGGTTGGAATTTATGTGGGGAAAAATTGAATGAAAAATGATTTTCGATATAAAATGAAGGTCAAACGAATTATGAGATATTTTAATCATACTCTCGAGTTTGGAATTTGGTATTCTACTCCATGATCTTTATGCTTCAGCGGGTATTCCGATGCTGATTTTGCTGGTTATAGAGTTGATAGAAAAAATACTAGTGAAACATATTATTTTATTGTTACTTCATTAATTGCATGGTTTTCTAGGAAATAATCTAATGTTGCTCAATCAACTTTAGAATCTGAATATGTTGCTGCAGCTAGTTGTTCTTAGATTTTTTTTTTGGCTTATATCAACTGTCAATGATTAATTATGCGTCTGCAATACTGTTGTGTGCTAATGTTGAGTCAAGTTAGGGAGAACTTGTGCTCGGATATAGTTTCTTTTTTATTTATGTGTAGGTGAGTCTTAATGCCTCCGGAGAGTGTTACTGGTTATGGATTGGGAGTTAACTTGGGAGAAGATTATGTCTGGACGATCATGATATCATGTGGGATGCTTGGGCTAAAGATCAATATACATGGTTGATGAAAATTTCATATGACATACGATGCAGATACTGTGTGCATATGGGATGCGGTGTAATTTGACATGATTGGAGTTTGTAAAGTTTGTGTCTTGTACGGGAAAGTTTCCTAGGGAATTAGGACTTTTTGTACAAGATGGATTTATGGTTTTCGGTTGCCTTTCTATGGGTATAAATAGAGAGGGGGTTGAGGTCTCCCGGTATCGATTTTTTTAAAAATTGAGTTTAGAGAACAGTTAGGGTTTTCAATTTTGTCGAGAATTTTGAGAGGAGTGTTGTTGTTCTTGTTATTGTTGCATTTTGTTGGGTTTCGCGGTCACATCGATGAGACACCAGCGGTCAGACCGGCAGGATCGCGGTGGTCTGACCGGCAACTTCATGTCAGTTGGACCGGCGATGGTGACAAGCTATGGCAGCGAGATCATGAGGTCAGATCGGAGCTACAACGTTGGTCACACGGGAGCTCGTCGAACGGTCAGACTGATCTCCATCATAATTAATAAGGGTACTCCAACCATTCACTCTTCTCTGATTGGCTTAGTTCTTGCTATGCAGTTCTACAATACGTAGTAAAATTTTTACTACGTGAGCGGTGTGTTTTGGCGTATCCGTTGATTGTTTATAGTAGTTATAGAATCAACAATGAAAAATATCCTGACAATAATAAATGAAGTAGTGCAAAGAGCGAATGGAATAACGAATTCGACTGAAAAACCCTACTAATATGCAAAGATCGTACTTTGTCCGTTTCATAATATAAGACTTTTTAGCATTGGCCACATTTCTATAGATGTTAATGAATCTAAATATACATATGTGTATATATTCATTAACATCTATATGAATGTGAGCAATTCTAGAAAGTCTTACGTTATGAAATGGAGGGAGTATTTATTTCCTATACGTACCAATTGTCGAACTTTGACCGTCGTTCTTGACGACCTCCGTAAAGCCATCGTTGAGGAAGAGCTTGGGTGGCTGCACGGTGTCGTTGCAGATGAGCTGGAAATCGGAGTCACGGGCGCAGCCGGCGCCGACGCCGAAGGGGTAGTCGAAGGTCAGGTTGCCGCATCTCTTGGGACATCCAGCACCATAGCCAGCCGGTGGAGCACCGGCACACGGAGACAGTAGGAGCAGCAGAGATGCCAGTATAGCATCAACCACAACGTCCATCGGCTCTCCCTTCTGATCTACCTACCGACCGGCACGATTATGAGTGTACTGCCTGTGCTTAACTTGTGAGCTAATTAAACCGGGCTTGTGGTGATTCTGCTGAGTATATATCATGTTCTCTGTGTGTGCGCGTGTGTGGATATATATATATATATATACATGTCAAATTACACAAATATACTCCCTCCGTTTCGAAATGTTTGACACCGTTGACTTTTTAGCACATATTTGACCGTTCGTCTTATTAAAAAAATTTGTGAAATACGTAAAACTATATGTGCACATGAAAGTATATTTAACAATGAATCAAATGATATAAAAAGAATAAATAATTACATAAATTTTTTGAATAAGACGAATGGTCAAACTCATGCAAAAAAAAAAAAGTCAACGGTGTCAAACATTTTAAAAACGGAGGGAGTATAATACTTAGACGCATTTGGTTGTATTGTATACATCTGGCGGTGGAATTTAATGCCTTCTCCCATGGTATATATGTGGCTTTTTTAAAAAAAAAAAATAGAACGACCAAAGTAAGCTTAAGAAAGTCCAAATGCATTCTTGATTCCAGCTAAGCGCAACGGATGATCCCATCTACACATTTTTCTTCCTGAAAAAGTTTGAAAACGTCGAAAATTTGCTGTTGTTTTCGTATTGATAGAAAAATTGATGTTGAATTGGTTGATTGGACGTCGATCGACCCTAGCTCACTGAGTGACAGTACGCAAATTATGTTATACATTGCTCTTGCCTGCTAGCTTGCGTCCATTTCTGCATTTTACGTGTGCCAAAGAGTTGACTCCTACTCTAGGTCAAACTGCTCCACCCTCAAAAGCTGTTTGAACCCACGTTTAATTTGACTCAGTGTCTCAGTCCAATGAAATGACTATTGGGACATTCGGTCAGAGACCAGCGGACACAGGCTCACAGCACAAGTGAAAATAAGTTCACGATAGCAACTCCTCCTTCCGTCCTATTTTAATGTAGTTTTTAAGTTTCTGTGTGCAACGTTTGACTATTCATCTTATTTGAATTTTTTATTATTATTTTTATTGTTATTAGATGATAAAATATGAATAGTAATTTATGTGTGATTTATTTTTTTAACCTTTTTAATAAAAAATTTAAATAAAACGGATGATCAAATGTTGGACACGAAAACTTGTAGCTGCACTTAAAATAGAACGAAAGAAGTATCTGCTTAAGCACGCATAGACAACCAAGGACGAAATTAATTGAAGGATTAATGACCTCAATCAAGGTGAACTTGTGTTAGCAAAAAATACAGCAAAGTCGTTCTGAATCCGTTTCCAGACGGGGATAACCTCAATCTGGCGGTTGTCAACCGGCCTCAAGGCCCGAGTCAAATCAAGAGTGTCGCTCATGAGTTTAGGAAGATCGATGGGACGGAGCATGTCGAGTGCTCGAGGCTCGAGCAATGGAGGTAACTTTGGGAGATTGTTTTAGGTTTAGTTCCACATCGGTAATTGATGATGGGGGAGCACGACTTAAAATTAAAGGTGGGGGTGGTCGTCACCCATCAGACTAGTCTTTTGGGTTGTGTAGGCCCAGGACCTAAAGTTGTGGCTCCGGCTGGGCCTGTGGTGGAGCAGGCCCAATGTGACCTGGGTGGCCCACGGTTGGTGGGCCGGGGTGCGCACTCTAACAAGTGGTATAAGAGCATAAGGTTTCAGCATAACAGAATCCATCTATCCTAGGTATAAGGAAATCTATCACGTGATAGAACCAGATCCACAGATAGGTCACAATTGTGATAGAACTATCACGAATCCACATATATCCTAGGTATAAGGAAATCTAAACAGAATCACAGATATCCTAGGTATAAGGAAATCTAAACAGAATCACAGATATCCTAGGTATAAGGAAATCTAAACAGGTATAGGGAAATCTAAACAGAATCCACAGATAATACATATCCTAGGTATAAGGAAATGTAAACAGAATCACAGATATCCAAGGTATAAGGAAATCTAAACAGAATCACAGATATCCTATGTATAAGGAAATCTAAACAGGTATAAGGAAATCTAAACAGAATCCACAGATAATAGATATCCTAGGTATAAGAAAATCTAAATAGAATCACAGATATCCTAGGTATAAGGAAATCTAAACAGAATCACAGATAGCCTAGGTATAAGGAAATCTAAACAGGTATAAGGAAATCTAAACAAAATCCACAGATAATAGATATCCTAGGTATAAGGAAATCTAAACAGAATTACAGATATCCTAGGTATAAGGAAATCTAAACAGAATCCACACATAGGTATAAGGAAATCTATTACATGATATAGGTATAAGGAAATCTATCACGTGATAGAAGACAATTGTGATAGAACTATCACGTGATAGAAACATAATCCACAGTAAGGAAATCTATCACGAAATCTACCACGTGATAGAAACAGAATCCATATATAGGTAGATAGGTATAAGGATATCAGGTGATAGTTCTATGACAAGAAACAGAATCCATAGATAGGTCACAATTGTGATAGAACTATCACGAATCCACATATATCCTAGGTATGAGGAAATCTAAACAGAATCTTAGATATCCTAGGTATAAGGAAATCTAAACAGAATCCACAGATAGGTATAAGGAAATCTTTCACGTGATAGAAGACAATTGCGATACACAGATAGGTATAAGGAAATCTATCACGTGATAGAAGAGAATTGTGATAGAAATATCACGAATCCACAGATAGGTATAAGGAAATCTATCACGTGATAGAAGACAATTGTGATAGAAACAGAATCCACAGTAAGGAAATCTATCACGAAATCGGTATAAGGAAATCTGTCACGTGATAGAAGACAATTGTTATAGAACTATCACGAATCCATAGATAGGTATAACGAAATCTATCACGTGATAGAAGACAATTGTGATAGAACTATCACGAATCCATAGATAGGTATAACGAAATCTATCACGTGATAGAAGACAATTGTGATAGAACTATCAAATCTATCACGTGATAGAAGACAATTGTGATAGAACTATCACGTGATAGAAAAAGAATCCATAGTAAGGAAATCTATCACGAAATCTATCACGTGATAGAAACAGAATCCACAGATAGGTAGATAGGTATAAGGATATCACGTGATAGTTCTATCACATTGTGATAGAACTATCACGTGATAGAAACAAAATCCACAGTAAGAAAATCTATCACGAAATCTATTACGTGATAGAAACAGAATCCACAGATAGGTAGATTTGCTAAGTCTGATTTACCATATTCAACTAATGCTATTTTTCATATCTTTGGCGAATATAATGATAAAGGAATATATTTGGTGCTTAGAGTTTTCATTTGTTCGCATTTAAAGAAACATGTTATTGCTAATCACACTACTTCGAGTTTTTCTAGTTTTGATAGGATGAAACAAGTTATTTTGAATGGACTATGTGAAGAGCACCATATGGAAAAACTGAGGACAGTTTTCCGTGAAGAATGAGAGGATGATGTGACCATGGCTACTACGGATACAACCGTTGCTCACATCATGGATGAACAAGAAGATATTAAGATCAAGTCCTCCATGTACTGGAATCCAATTCGGCCTCCTGCTACACTGCTGACTTCAAACAGCCGCCGAATCTGCATACGACCTCTATTTTTGGCCCGCGAGTACTTGATGGAAAGCTCTCGGAGTTCTCTTTCCAACGGATCCAGCCTCATCTCCTAACTCCAACTCGTTTGGCTGCAATTACAGAAGCAAGGTGTTGCGTCACCTGTAATAGGCCTATGGGCCTGTAACTTCGTCTGGGACCCCGGCCCAAGTAGGGCTCATGTGGGGTGCGCCCCAATCTAGTGGAGCACGACCCTTGGACCCTCTTGGTCGTCCTCCCATCTCTATAAATAGTTAGGTACCCCTTTGGGGTTTCTTGGGTTTTGTTAGATTAAAGTTTAGCCATTGCTACTTGCTTGCAGCGCACGTGTCGGCTAGACCGTCCGTCTGCTTGTTCTTCAGAACTCCAACTTATCGTGTGTATTCATTCCTATTTGCAATTCAGATTACTTTTATCTTGTTCTTGCTTGTTTCTTCAATTTGCTTGCAGTAATAGGGTTGATCTGCACCGGCAAGATCAACAACCCAAGGAGAGGTGTATCGATCGCTAAGGCGCAACGCAACGTCTTGTACGGTTGTAGTCGGGTCGTCAACGTTTCTCCCAAATCGTAGTTATTGGAACTCACCGAAAGATCAGGCCAACAACTTCCTTGAGTGTCGAGTGGAACTCAGGGTTCATCGGATGGGGACATGGGTGTGCGTGCCACCGATGATGCGGTCGCCTACGGTGGCGGCGGCAATGCAGCACCACCTGCAGATGCAGCTGTTGGCCAGCCCCATGGCAGCGCATTTTCCCATCCTTGGCGCCGCTGCCATGGGGCTCACTGGCTTCGACATGACCAGAACCGCATTCGACATGCAACGCCTCGCCGCCGCCAGATAGTCCCCTTGCCCGATGTTCCCCTCCCCCCCGCCCCGCCCATGGTCATGTTCGGCTTGCCATCGCCGCTGTTCCCTCACGCAGCCACCACCGTCGGTGAGCAGACGAAGCCTGTGTCGTTCCCCACATATGGATTTCATATGATTTTTTTTCTTCTAGTGCCACATCAGCCAAAATCGCTTGCAATACTGCTTTGGAATTATATTTGTATCATTTTTAAAAGATGAGGGACACGTTATATCTGGTACTGCGGTTCAAGGACCTGATTCAAACTCGATGTAAAGATGAGAGACTTCAATGAATCTATTCTTTCTATATAGTAGGTACCCACTAACAATTATTAGAAGCTAAAACTCAACATGCAAGCATACCACATTATCACCCACTAGCAATTACTATTCTATCTCATTTAAAATCCCATGCAAACATGCTACATCTTCACTCACTAGCTATTACCACTATTCTAGCATATTTTAAATCTCATGCAAGCATGATGCATCATCTACAATATTAGTATATTATTGAGATCAACAAATATGTGTCAAATCATCTTCCTCACATTATTTTCTCAACATTTCAACTTTCGTCATTCAACAATATTTAACATATATCCATCTATGAATCCCGCAGCAAAGCGCGGGATATCACCTAGTTTATTCTAATTCGATACCGTCGTCCACCTCCACACGGTACTTCTAGCCCATACCGTTACATCTCAGGCTGCGGTCCACTACGGGCCACTCATGTGCACATTGGGCCTTCTAGCCCATTATGGACACTTGCAGCTCTTAGGGCCTGTTTGGGGGAGCTTCTAATACAGCTTTTTTTCAGATTCTGAGAAGCTATATTTGTAGAATCCAGAAATGAACTAGGAGCCAGACGCTGAGAAACCCATTTTTTCCAGATTCTCAGACGCTAGCTACCAACCAGCTGCTTCTCAGAATCTTAAGCTCCCCCAAACAGGCTTTTAGTTAGATTGCCGTTGTCATGACATCTAGCCCATTGTGGACATCTCAGCATCGATTTTCACTTAAACCGAAAAGTAAGTTAACCCACATAAAAAATAAGTTATATTCATCCAAAAAAACACTAGAAAAACATACGTATGCACTTATGATTAAAAAATATTAAACTTTCCCTCCCTAATCCTCAAATTTAAGACTAAAACTTTATTATGTTTGTACCTACCTACATATGATCTGTCCATCGAGTCCTCTATGACTCATTTCACTCTTGGTAGTAGAACTTAACTAGCCTACTTACTAATACATTTTTTAATAAGTGTGTAGACAGTGAGCTAGGTGTTAAAATTATGATCGACGTTAGTCTTGAGGGGCATGGCAACATCAATGCGGGACCCATATTTCAAGGCATTAGAGAATAAAGCCTTAGCAGCTATGGCCAACTTAACACGTTAGATGGGTATTTATATCTAATTTTAATGGTTCTCTTATTAATTGATAGAAGTGGTATTTAAAAATATTTGTACATTTAGACACAAGTGAGACATGTGCACTTCGGTATGAAATGGGGATGATTTTTTATTGTATTAATGATATATTAAGTTTGTTTTTTTCCTAAGCAATTCTATCTATTCAAAAGGCACCCAACTCTTTCAAGAGAATAATAATAAGTTATTGTGATAGGGGAATTTATATATAACCAGGACACAGTGATTTTTTTTTTAAAAAATAAGATTTAATTTAGTGTATCGAAGTCTATGGTCAATTTTAGGGTAGAGATAAGATAATCTATGGTTTTTAAATAAAACATGGTAAGATAACATCTTTTAACATTCTTTTAATAAAGAATAAATAAATTTCCCGCGCATCTGCGCAGGCTTCCTCCTTAGTTGATAGAAAAAGAAATATTTACAAATTAAATTAGATTGTGTTGGGTCCAGAACTCCATATTATGGTTGTAATATGAAATACAATTATTATAGTACGAAAACATAAGTTATTGTATATCAAATCCAATTCTATTTTGTATGGTACATTGAATACGAACTATACATGTATATGACAAAACAAAAGTTAAGCTTGCATATCAAATCCAATACTACTTTTCAAATCTAACTCCGTGTAATTTTATTTTACGTGGGTAAATCCACTAGCTGCTAGTAAATAAAGAAAGACAAGTCTTTATTTATCTGGTTTAATACTCTCTTAATTCTCTATCCGGACAAGTCCAGCCATTTGATCGTGCACACACGCTACGACACACGATCCATATCTGCTGGACGGAAAACATTAATACCACGCAGAGTCCATCAGTCGTGCGCACATGTTGCTGCCATCTTGTTTTTGTCAACATATTTTGCGCGCGAACTGAAGAGAATGGAAATGGCTCCGATGGGAAACAAAATTCAGAACACAGGCAACTGTCATATATACAATTAAATGTTCAAAAGAACTCCTCAGGGCACCCACAATGGTTATCTATAAGCTCTCTACAAGAGATCCATGTCAGCATATTTTCCTACTTGGAAGATATTAAATAAAGAGAGAGAGCAAAGCTATCTACTAACTTATAACTTAGAGATAGTCTATAGAGAAAAACAAAAACGAGGCAATGCATGAGAGAGCTATAGATACCCATGTAGACATACTATTGAGGTGGTTTACTATTAATCTAGTCTATTGCTGAGATATACATGTTTTATAGAGAGCACCTTACTTTACCATTGCGGGTGCTCTTATAACTATTGAAAGAGCGCAAACATATAAGCTGTTGGTAGTGCTCCAAGTACTAATTAAACCTTTGACTTTGAAAAATAAATGTTCAAGACGATTAGAAGGATTATTACTTTCTTAAAAAAAATAGTATAAATGTAAACACCACAACTCGCGCACGGTCATCCTTGTAAATACACGAGGATCCCTTATCCTCTGGAGCACCTCTAAAGGAGTGAGGTCGTATATATCTTAAGATTGATCAACAAACGACCCCACTTCACGAGAAGGATTACTATTTATGCATGTACCATATGCACATTGTTCTCACAAATAATACACCACGTACACGCAGAGTCCAGAGAAGATGAAGAAAGCTAGTACTTTCAGCTACGTGCTCGCGCTGTGGCTGACTGCAACCGTGCGAGAGTCCGGCGCCCAGCGAAGCCAGGCGGCGGGTAACAGCAGCAGCGCCAGCACGCTTCCGTCCCGCGCCACGCTCGCCGGCTGCCCCACGAGCTGCGGCGACATCAGCTTCGAGTACCCCTTCGGCATAGGCGCTGGCTGCTTCCGGCAGCCGGACTTCGAGCTCATCTGCAAGCACGACCAAGCGACGACGACGGCCACCGGTAATTACAAGCTCTTCCTGAACGACGGCACCACGCAGGTCGTCCAGAACATCACTGTCGCAGCTTACGGTGAAGCCAACAATTTCCCTTTCACGAATCTCTACGCGATCTTCTCTCGCGTCATCTCCATGAAGCCTGGTGTCGATGTGTACAACATGTCCTGGGTTACTCCCGGGAGGTCCTTCGACCTTGGCAGTGGCCAAGTGAACGTCACCGGGTGTGACTTCGACGCGTACCTGGTCGATCTCGAGAACAACATGACCATGAGGCTGTGCACAGCGACCTGCCCAGGCGATTTGGGAACTATGGATGATCCTGTTACCAATGGCTGCAATGGTACAGCATGCTGCTCCTTTGATCTGGCAGCAGATTATTATGTTGGCGTCACTCATTTGCAGTTCAAGTTTGTCCGCCACAACAAAGGAGCATCGGCGTCGGCGTCGTTCCAAGGCCTGCGTGGTAACCAATCCTCCCAGCTGCGTGACACAATCAGCTTAACTGCAGACCCTTTGTTCAGTTGGAAAATCACGGATCAGCTGACGTGTGTTGGTGCCATGGAAGATCCTAACTACGCTTGTCTCAGCCAACAGAGTAACTGTCTGGATGTCACCACTGACGATCATTTTGGTTACGAGTGCAGATGTAGCCCTGGATACGGAGGCAATCCATACATACGTGACGGTTGCTTCCGGGACAATGGTAAATCAACATTCTCAAACAACTTTCAACTAATGCATGCATATATAGTATCATTAAACAGTGCATCCGCCTCATGTTATTCATCTTGATGAATGAGACAGCTGCTTCAGTATTTTTAGTCGATTTTCGGGTATTCACTCAATATTGGTTATATGATTATATCAAGTTACCAAGACTGATTAGGCATATCCGCATATATGATTCTCTACAGAATTTCGTGAAATTAATGCACCAATCAAAGAGAGTCAACCTAATTCACCCCATCCAAAAAAATTACTACATGAATTAAAATAATTAAAAATACCACTTATTATTTCCGGCATGAATAAGCTAGCTACATAAAGAATAATTTAGCTGAAAAAATAGTTCTATAGTATATATGTATTTATAGTAATCTTTATTTTGGAACGTGCACAATTTATTTAGGTTTAGCATACATAAATGTGCAATGGAAATATTTTTTCTAGATTTGTAGGCAAATAATTTATTTGAAAAGAAAATCAAATGCATTCATCCATGGGATTTTAATTCTGATATGTCAGAAAAAAAAACCGTACTTACATATTGGACAAATTAGAACTTACCTAAATTTGGTTGAATACGAAATAAATTTTAGTTTTCTCTTGAAATAAATTATTATGGTTTTAAATGTCCCACTAAAGATGTGATAATTTTTTTAAAAATATTTTCAAGGTCATTTTCCAATTAAAACTAACTGGTGCATCATGGTGTTCGGGCCTCAAGATTTTGTATTGAGTATATACCCTATTTAAATAGGGAACATATCCTATGGATACAAACTTCCCGTACACAGCAAATAGCAAATGTCACGGAAAATTGTAGAAAAAATGGTCACGTACTTCCAATAGTGTTATACGCATTTCTAAAATCTTATCTCCATTTTAGCGGTAACAAAAAAGATAAAATTCTGACAGATTTTTACTCTTAAAACTGTCAGATTTTTTAATTTTTGTTATGGATAAAATATAATAAATTTGAATATCATACTTTGCATATATGTGTAATACTATTAGGAGTAAATCTCCATTTTTTATAGAATTTTTGTGACATTTGCTAGTTGGTGTCCACGGAATATGCATGGGAAGTTTGTGTGTATAGGATATGTTTCCATTTAAATAAGTACGATCAATATTATAACTTTTTGGGTATGAATATTAACACTCTAACTTGTTTAACTAGTCAAACGAGTTTGAACAAAACTAAACTTGAACTTCAATATGCTTTTTGTTAAATTTTGATTCTAGGTTTGTACCATCCAACATGTAAATTGTTAGGTATGTGATAATGGGATAATGAAATAACGTTGAATTTTAGTTATTTTAGTAATCAAACTGTAACACCTAACTATATAGCCAAAGATGAAAAATTTTCAAAAATTTGAGCTCAATATATGTCAAAAAAATTCAGCATTACAAGAGATTATCACGTAGTTCACGTCATACATCGAAAACAACTTGACTCTAGTCCATTGATGAAAAGTTCTTCATGGATGCAAATTGGACATTTCGCATTGAAATAGTTTATGGTTGCTTTTGTAGTTATGTATTCATAAAAAAGATTTGAAATATGTACTACTTATAAATCTGTTGGTGTAATTCCCACGTATCAAATCATCATATATACTTTTCCATTTAATACAAAGTTATCAAGATGAGTCATTTACTAAGATGAGGCAATAAAGTGTTTGCAAGTTCTAATTTTGTTCTAATAAAGAACAAAAAGCATATATAATTTTGTTCTTGGTCTAATTTTGACAAAAAACATATATAAAAAAATATATTATCTTGGTCTAATTTTGAACAAAAAATATTAATTTGGTCTAATTTTGATGGATAGAACAAAATTTGACCAAATTAATAATTTTTGGATTAATAATTAGACCAAAATGATAACAAAAAGTTTTTTGGATTATCTTATATATGCAAGTTCTAATAATTTTTTGACAAAATTATCTTATACATGCAAGTTTGGATAACAAAATCATATATAATTAACTTTTTGGATAATAATTTTATTCATTTTATTAGAACAAAATCAGTCATCTTGGTCTAATTTTGTTCTATCCATCCGTCAAAAAACTTGTTATTTGTGATTCGTTGAAAGTAGCAAGCATTTTTGAAGAAGTGATTAATAACTATTAACTTCATTATTTTTATGATAATGAAATATTTCAAAATAAATATTGTTTAACAAGCCACTATAATAAAATGAACTCAAGATATTAGACACTCTCAACTTAAGAGAGCACGATAAGAAAGAAAATAGATGAAAAAAATTATAATAAATTGAATTCAAGATAGTAGACACTCTCAACTTAAGATGTCATTTGTAGACACTCAAAATTATAATAAATTGAACTCAAGATAGTAGACACTCTCAATTTATGACAATGAAATGTCATGTTAAATAGTGTCTTCTTAAAAAAAAGTTTCTTCAAAATTACAATATTACCACTAGAAAAGGTTATCGGTGCCGGTTGGGAAATCCGGCAATAGATACTGAATTTCCCAACCAGCACCTAGTGGACGGCACCTTTGAGGAAGACTCAAAGGTGGTGGTATAGGAACTGGCACCTTTGAGGTTCCATGAATGAAAAAAAAAGGTGGCTTAATATATCGGCTTGAATCGAGCCACTCCCCGTTAGACCCACACCACCATACATCCAAAAAAATTGCCAAAACACATAGCAAACCACCATTGATCCATCCAATAACACATCACAAAACACAATTTCACATAGCACAAATTGATCCAAAAACATCCCCAAATAATACAACCAAACTCGGATCTGCCGCCACCGCTCCGCCTGCGGAAGAAGCCACAACCGTCGGATCTGCCATGAGAGCTGCTGCCGCCGCCGCTGGATCCAATGCCGGATCTGCCATGGTGGAGCCGCCACCGACGCCACATGCAGTTCCGCACAGTTCCCATGGTGGCTTCCGGTTAGGCCCGGTTTTTACAGGTGTTGGTTTTTAAAAAAACGGCAGCTATAATATATTAGAAGTGTTGGTTTTTAATTGACCGCCATGTACAATATATTAAAGGTTTCGTTTTTTCTTAAAAAGGGCACCTACAGTATAAGTGTATGTTTTTCTCTATAACCGGCACCTATGATTGCTTAAAGATACCGGTTGTATATGTTTCAGTCCTCGAAGTTGGGAAAAGATTTCTAAGTATCGGTTTTAGCACTTTCGGCGCCTGTAGTGATGTCCTCTTGGTGCATTTCTGTAGTAGTGAGCGTTGCTTACTTGCTTACCATATATATCTCTTTACTATTTTTAGCTAATCTATTTTTAGTGAGAAATCACCAGTCTACGAAGAAATCAAGTAAAGATTTCTCCCTGTGAATGCATCATCTACTTTTGTAGCCTCTCATACAAGGCACAAGCAGAACTAATTTTATTTTCTATGAACTAAAAATTAGCCTACTCCCAATGTTCCAAAGTACAAACATTTCTAGCTACGAACACTTTTTTTGTGTCAGATAAGACATTATTTACCAATATTTCATTGAAATGTGGATCCACAATTTTATATACGTGCAGTGAACATTTCAATCATTTGATATGTGAACTTCTTTACTTTTAATTTGTAAATAGTAGACAGTTTATTTAAGATATATTACTGCTGAATATGTACTCTTTTTACATATTTGCTGCATATTCTAGGATGTTTGTTATCCAAGTCTATCTGTTTTATGCAAGTTATGCTTTATGAGTTCCATATCCTCTATCGCTGAAGCTGCACAACCATATCCTCCATAAGTGAGTCTACACAACCAAGAATTTCGGAGTATTGCCGTTGCGGCTCATATTACTACTGTATGTTCGTTAATTAAGTGTCCAAACTAAAATTTTGAATTTGACAGAAGTAAACCGGCAATGTTAAGTGCATAGTATTAACCAACAATAACTATTGGTAGGATGCTCATCTGTCATTGCATTTTACATGAATTTGGAATTAGACAAACTTAATTTATACAACTTCTGTAGCTTCTGTAGCTGACAACCTTTTGAGATCTGCAACTTCTGTAGCTGACAACTTTTTGTTTAAAGTTACTTCAAATATGTGTTGCAAGTTATAGACAACAAGAGTCAAAAGTAACAACATATGGGTGCTAATACTACAGAAACAATTTCCTCGTACGGCTAGAACGCATTTTCGCAAGCGGGCAAAGCAACAGCCTGCGTCTAGGTGTCTGCGGAAATGGGTAATTTTTCCAGTTGGGTAGTGCAACCACATGGAGAAAAGGGATTTTCGCACACGAACACGCTATGCCATCCATTTGCAAAAAGAATATCGGAAAAAAGTTCCAAAAATAATAATTCAGAAACCCTAGATCCAATTTCCCAGCAAACACTAGCACAACTCCTAGCAAAAGCGTCGAAGCCGCCACCCAAAGCTCACAACCTCTAGATCCAGTGCACCTGGCCACCTCCACCACCGCCACCCAAAGCTCACCATCACAACTGCCCAACAAGAGGGAGGGAGGAGAGGCGATGGAGGCCGTCGTCGTTGGGGTTGCAATCGACGTCACCGTCAAGGCCAAGGTTGCTCGTCCCGAGGCCGCCTTTGCCACATCCGCCCATCATGGGGCTACCTCAGCCGGATTCACCCATCATAAGGCTGCTGACATCGGAGGAGGAAGAGACGAGGTGTGTGGTGGCTGCTCTCATCACCTGTCGTGTGGCCGCCAGTGCCAGATCTGATCATCGCAAGGCCGCCAGCGGTGGAGGTGGAGGATCCGAAGTGTGCTCCCGTCATCAGCACCTGCATCACTGCCTGCTCCCAACTTGAGGAGAGGGGAAGAAGGAGAGAAGTGATGGGGGAAGAGAGGAGAGGCGAAAAAGTTATGGGGACTGGGGAGAGGGATGGATGGAAAATAAATTAAGGGAGGGGATGCCAGTCGTGTCTAATAGGCTGCATGCGTAATTCGATTTTCGTAGGCAGACCTAGCCTGCCTACAACCCTCTTTTAAGAAATCAATTTTCGCAGACGGGTCTTTACCGAACAATCCCGAATATTTTTGCATATGGGCTTTCTTTTGATTCGTTTAGAAAAGTAAAGTGGTGTATGTGAAAATATTTTTTTATAGTGAATATCATTGTTATATACTAGACTATCCATCAAATACAAAATATGTTTTTTCATCAAAACATGCATGTCAAAAATGGGATAACAGTGCCTACCACAGCCGATTGTTTATGCTGGCTGGAATAATGGATTCTCTCAAAGTCAGTGACAAATCGTATAGCTGTGATAAACTCAATGGCTTATAATGGATGCTCTCTTAGTGTTTACTAGTTGGCACCCCGCGCCTTTGCCACAGGATTTGCTAGTTTTATCTTCGAATAAAATTAATGTTTTAAATGATTAGATGCAACTCTTTGTTTATACAAAATAGATGATAATGTAGCCTCATATATAACTTCCGTTACTACAATACCGTTCATGTTTTATTTTTTTAAAACATCATTGTGTATTGTTATGATATATGAAAGTTATTTTCATGCACAATCTGGATGTCATCACAATTAGGTAGTGCAAACACTTCTCTGCTTCATCTCAAGCTTATTTCAAAAATGAGTTTGGATTAATGATGCGTAGTTATTGTATGGTATCCAATTGTTTATACAAAACAAAGCTCACATCTTATATAAAAATTGGAGTTGTATTAAGAAAAAAAATTGATTAGTATTATCTTTGAGGATTTGGATGTGCAGAATGGATAACATTGTCACGCGTGATTATGAGTTAAAGGGAGGTGAATGGATGAGTAACCAATGATTAAATTAGGTGGATGAGTAGCTAGCTTCTTGATCCAACGGCTGATAACTCTATACTAATGTGACCCGAGGGCTTAAATTTGTTGATGATGTGGCTTTTCACATATCTTGTTTTATAGGAGTAAATGCTTCTTAGTGGGTACCAACTATATAAGAAAATAGGATATTGGATGACACGTTCTAATGTTTCAAGTACACATCTGTCTAATACTCTAAGTGGCTATATTATTGTAATAAAATTGTTTCATAGAGGTTGTTAGCTCTTGATCGACATCTTTGCAAACTAATGATGATACATATATATATTTCCATTGAAATTTACAGGATACGAGCCAGTTATACATAAGGAAAATTGTTCTCGTTTGTGTGGTAACACCAGCGTTCCATTTCCATTCGGCATGGAAGAAGGCTGTTTTGCGAGGAATCTATTCCAACTTAGTTGTACAAACATGACACCTCCGACACTCCAGATCAATGAAGGCCAGCAAGTGGAATACATCGACGTTGGTAAGGGGCTCATCGGTATTAAAAACAGTTTGATGTTTGAACAATCAACTTCTACAGTGTTTGTGGAAGATGAACCATCACTCTTCATTAGTTATGGTTTATCAACCACCATGGAATGGGCAGTTGCCAATCTGACATGCCATGAGGCACAGCAGAACAGATCCGGCTATGCATGTGTAAGTACAGATAGCACATGTTTGGAAGTAAACTCTGTAATTCAATATGTTGGTTACCGGTGCAAATGCATGGATGGCTTTCAAGGAAATCCATATATTATAGATGGTTGTCGAGGTACGTATGTTGCCTCTCCCACTGTCTCTGTCGATGTTTATTTATCTACATTGGTTTCAACTTTCAATAAGTAAATAGCATACATACTTTAAAATAGAATTGAAGTAGTAGCAAGTATGTTCTTTTGGTCTAGTAGTGTGCTAGCTAGTACATGTATAATATAACAATGATGCATTAAAGAGTAGCGCTAACTTTGTTTTTTTAAAAAAAAAATAGTACTACTAACATACTTGTATCTTCTTATCTTATACTCAGGCCTGTTTAGTTCCAAAGTTTTTTTTCCAAACTTCCAACTTTCCATCACATCAAACATTTCATACACACATAACTTTTCTATCACATCGTACCAATTTCAACCAAACTTCCAAACTTCAGTGTGAACTAAACACAGCCTCATGTGGTTACAGATATTGATGAGTGCCAGACTGTACAAGGCATTTGTAAAGGGATTTGTCACAATACTGTAGGGAGCCACTATTGCACCGACTGTCCAGCAAAAACAGAGTATGACACTACAGCAATGAAGTGTGTGCCGACAAAACGGCAAAATCTTGTACTAGGTGAGTTTTGTATTTTACTAAAGGCAACCAATTCCGTCATGAACAAAACATGATTAAGAAGTGTATAACTATTGTAGGTATTGTCATTGGGCTCAGTGTTGGCTTGAGCATTATATTTATCATTCTAAGTGTCATATTTTTACTTCGTCGATGGAAAAGTGATATGCAGAAGCAACTAAGAAGAAAGAATTTCCAAAAAAATGAAGGCCTTCTCTTACAACAACTAATATCATCCAATGAGAATGCAAGTGACAAGACTAAGATTTTCTCCTTGGAAGAATTAGAGAAGGCAACAAACAACTTTGATTGTTCACGTATCGTCGGAACTGGAGGCCATGGGATGGTATATAAAGGAATCTTATCCGACCAAAGGGTGGTGGCTATAAAGAAGTCAAAAGTTATTGAGCAAGGTGAGATAAGTCAGTTCATCAACGAGGTTGCTATCCTTTCACAAACAAATCATCGAAATATTGTAAAGCTTTTTGGGTGTTGTCTTGAGACTGAAGTCCCACTATTAGTGTATGACTTTATCCCTAATGGTTCACTATCGGGAGTTATTCATGACCCAGAAACCATATCTCTATTGTCCTGGGATGATTGCTTGAGAATTGCCACGGAAGCTGCCGGAGCACTTTATTACCTTCATTCTGCGGCTTCAATATCAATATTTCATCGCGATGTAAAGTCTTCAAATATACTCTTGGATGGAAATTACATAGCGAAAGTATCAGATTTTGGAGCTTCAAGGTTGGTCCCCATTGATCAAACCCATGTAGTTACAAATATACAAGGAACATTTGGATATTTAGATCCAGAGTATTACCAAACTAACCAACTAAATGAAAAGAGTGATGTCTACAGTTTCGGTGTGGTACTTGTGGAGTTGCTTATAAGAAAGAAGCCTATTTTTAGATCTGAATCCGGGTTAACACAAAACTTATCCAACTACTTCCTTTGGGAGAAAAAGACAAAACCGCTAGTAGAGTTAGTGGCTGCTCAAGTCCTCGAGGAAGCAACAGAGGAAGAGATTAATGACATTGCTAGTCTTGCCGAAATTTGTTTGAGGCTTCGGGGTGAAGACAGACCTACTATGAAGCAAGTGGAGATTACGTTGCAATCTGTGAGAGAAAAAAGATTGAAATTCAGCCAAATCGTTCCACGAGACGACGACATGCATCCCTCATTAAGAAGACGAACCCAACTCGCTCATCAGTCCTTTGCTATTGACAGTGACAACATAGGAAGAGCTAATTTAGCTTCTCAGGTTGACCAAAAGTGTTATAGCTTGGAGCAGGGATCTATGGCATCCACAACCCTACCACGATAGGTCGTGAATTAGCTCTTCCAATATTCTGTTTTGTTTTCCCCTTTATGGTTTATATGTGTGCAGTTATATATTGGTGGTTGTTTTGTAGTATTGATATTGGTATGTCGTTAGAGTTGTAATTCAATACCTTGTATGTTGTTTTTACTTTATGTTCCTTGGTAGAGCTCTTATCCCTGTAAACTTATGGCTCTCATAGGTTGGTAAATCCAACCGCTTATATTGTCAGAGTTGGTGCCCTTCCCGTTCCTTTTGTCCATCTTTTCTTGTCCAATCATCTCCATCGATATTAATTTCTTGAAATTCTCTATTCCAAGAAAATTAAAAACTCACAAATCCTTCTACGAGAGAACTTTATCTGCGGATTTATTTGGAATTAGTAAGTGTGCACATGCATTGCACGTTTTTCTCAACACACTTCTCACAGGAATATATAATTGCTTCCAAAATTTATCTAAATTATAAATAGGTAGAACCTGACTACTGTATGTGGCACCATCTTGCATTACAATCATTGATATTAGCTAGAAATAAATTATCTAATACAAAAAAAAAAATCCAAATATCGACTCACAGAAGCCAATGGAGCTAAAATGTTTCCTAGCTCAACCTATACAAATGCCACAAAATTGATATTAACATATCTTGAATTATCACTTGAATCATTTGTCTTGCTGTTGATGCGAAAAACACACACTGGCCTGGAAGATCTGCTTAACTTCGGTGCAGGTCCAAAGGTTGATGAGATACGGCCGTGCCAGTCAGTTTGATCCTGCAACTGACAAGATATGTAAACAGTAGACCAAATAGCCGATCGGCTGACAAGCCGATGGAGTAGTTCCAGCCGATGCCGATACCAGCCGATAGCGATAGGGTTTTGAGCTATCGGCTATATGTCCAATGTATATAATGATATGAAGGCAATCGGCTGATAATAATATAATATAGCAATATAATCCAGTAGAAACCAATCGGCTAACAATATGATATAGTAGAACAAGTATTGATCCGAAGGTTAAAGCATACATCGGCTGGAGGTCCGATGTCATAAAATCCACAAGATTAGATTAAACAGTAAAACCTTTGTTGCGATCGGCTAAATCCAATTTATATGTATATGCAATCCTTACAAGCCGATCCAACGTCCAGATAACTTATCGGCTAGCACCCTGATAAAACATTAGCATGAACCTATCGGCTTAACAAGACTTATATTATCAATAACAATATAGTAGGTCGAACCTAACCGATGCAGCACGAGATTGTATATGATAATCTAATACTCGATGAGCCAATAGATCTGTCTAATGTGATGGATATAACAAATCTATTTATAACATCATTGTGATTATAGAGATATATCGGCTAAGACAGAAGATCGGATCTAACCGAGACAGTTCCAAATAAACCGATGCGTCTCTAAACACAATGCAACTAGAGATAGAATTGATATATCATGTAGGCAAATATATCAACCAAACCAGAGCGATCCAAGAGATCAAAGCGATGCAGCCTTGAACAACACCAATGTAGCTTACAGATTCACCAGGGCCGGCGGAATGTAGGACATACCCCTTCGCCGGAGATCGAACTAAACCGATGCAGCCCCGCGTCAGGTGCCAAATTCCGCCGGTTGATAAGTAAAAACCTCAGGAGAGAGGGTGGTGATGCGCCGAGAGTAGTTGGATTGATCGAGAGATTGATAGATTACAATGACCTCGGGTGTACATATTTATACCCATAGGGAGATACTAGTCCTTGTCGGACAAGAAAGAAACTAAAGATAAAAGGAAAACATAAAGTCCTTATCGGACACTAAACACACTTTCCTAAAGATAAAAGGAAACAAACTATTTCTAATTAATAGATAAACTGCCATGCCGCATCCTTCTTGAAGTCGGACTCTTCTAGATAAATTCCCTTTAGTTGATCTGATTCCGTCGAGAACACGGTTGTTGGCGATTTGACGACTCCCATCGGCTGATTCCATAACTCTGAAGCCGATACTAACTCTAAGCCGATAATGACTTTGGGCTTACCAAATTTCGTCGTTAACACATGCCCCCCAGTTTTGATGTGTGAGGACTCATGCTCCATAATTCAACTCTGTCTGATTTTGATAACTCCAAAATCAATCTTCCCTTGCTTCTTGCAATTGGCTTTCATAAGCCGATACTGTCTGCATTAAATGAGCTAGACTGTCAAACTCGTGGCAAAGAATCTCTCTCTGATAGGTGCTGACAATCCTTGGAATGCGAGATCGGCTAGTTGCTCATCACTTTGGCTCAAACCATAACATTGGCTGTGGACATTACGGAATCTCTGAATATATTCCATAGTTGATTCCCCTTCTTGCTGCTGAACTGATATCAAATCTGAAAACTTCATCTCATCGATGCCAGCAAAGAAGTAGTTATGAAATTGTTTCTCAAGATCGGCCCATCCTCTGATAGAATTTGATGGTAATGATGAAAACCAAGTGAAAGCCGATCCAGTCAAAGACAATGGAAAAAATCTAACTTTCAGAGCCTCTTCAGCCGATGTTTCACCACATTGGGCTAAGAATCGGCTGATGTGTTCCATTGTAGATATATCATCTCGCCATGAAAATTTGGAGAAGTCTGGAACCTTATATCGGTGTGGTAATGGAACCCTATCGAACCACTCAGGATATGACTGCCGATACATATGGATCCGTTCCTTAGGTCTAAGTCCAAACTGCTCCTCTACTAATTTGGCAATTCTATCAGCCCAACCTTCTATATTCGGATGTCTTTGAATTCCTTCTGGCCGATATTGTTGATATGCCTCATCATGCTGATACTGATGTGCTTGCCCCCCGAGTCGATGCTGATGTTGTTCTTCAATCTGCCCTCCGAGCTGGCTTTTCTGAATAATTAACTCATCAACTGTTACCTTGATCATACTTTGTAATGTATCAGCCAAAACTCCAGATCGATTAAACAATGCGCGATGAACTGCTTCATCAACTGCATCTTGAAGTATTTCATCCATCGGCTTGGGAGATTGTTCCTTCTTGGCATTGACTTCCTCTTTAGACATGTTGGGTGCAAAACTCGTGTCCCACCGGGCGTGCCAAAAGCGTGTTGATGCGAAAACACAAGGCCTGGAAGATCTGCTTAACTTCAGTGCAGGTCCAAAAATCTTGCCTTTAGATTCGTGAGCGTGCCAGTTGATTTGATCCTGCAATCAACAAGAAATAAAGACAAAGAAATCGCGGTTAAATCCATAAATGATAGCCGATCGGCCATCCGCCGATGACATATCATTTGTCTTTGAGCCGATGTCATATTTGAGTCGATCGGCAATCATGAACAAGCAAGATAAGACTAAATCTACTCGATCGGCTGTAGATAATAATAGTATATAATACTTTTGTCGATATATGCTTAAATCAAGTGATTGGGATAGATCAGTCGCCATGCCGAGACAGTATAGATCACTTAGATCGAAATATATATTAATGAGAAGATTATAGACATTCATAGCATAGCCGATCAGATAGATCTAGCATGTACCGGCTAATACTTCGATACCACTCTATATTAAGATATCAAAGCAAGCAAAATATATCAAACAGGAAGCTTAATATACCTAAATGCAACAAGATCTTGATATAAATGGCAGATTTAACATATCAATCAAGCATAAAAGACATAAAGTAGTTAAATCAGGTAAGATCGGTTGAAACCCCGATATTACCCTAATCGGCAACCAAAAAGCAGGCTAGAGATTGAGATTCTAATCACGACTTATAAGATCAAACTCAACTGATGCAGCTATAGGTATGAAAAGAACAACAATATCTAGACAATCAAACTATTGGATGTTTCATAGGGTGGTAGATACCCTGTATAATCTAAGCCAACATTGGTATTTAACCTAATCGGCTGCCTTCTAACGACAGATGTTAGCCGATTGAAGGTTAAATAACAATATTGTCAAAGATTATATAGGATATATGATAACTCGATGATTCACATAAACAAGATTAGTGTATCATAAATATGGAAGCACTAATCCCGAGAACGCAAGCCGTCATGACAAGTTTACCTCTAGTTGAAGATCGAAACGATGCAACTCAACTTGAAAGCAAGAACTCGTCAAGATGAAACGAAAGTAAAAGGGTGGCGATGCGCCGAGATTGTATTGAACATGTGTTGTTTGATTACATGGTTTCGGGTCATATTTATACCCGAGATACAAAACATGTCCTTGTCGGACACTACTCCTATCTCTAACAAATTCTAAGATACCATAAGTCTTTGCGGCAAACTTTTGCCCAAGCTTACCTCTAAGGAAATTACATAAAATATCCTAACTAATAGATATAGTTGTCTTTTTAGGACTTAATCCGTGCGTGGCAATCCACATGAAGCACATTAACTCATCCCGACAACGTGTATCGAGTCACATTGTCAAAATCAGATCAATCGGCTAACCTTGTCCGACTCGAACTCTGCTGATTCTGGTTGCAGCCGATTCGGACTCCAGCCGATTCTTGCTCCGTTTCTGGAACGATCTATCCTTAGATTCCGCTTCGATTTTATCTTCATCTCCGATACTAAAATTACTAAATTTGGTTGTTAACACTTGCTTGATACTATATATAGCACTTAAGGTTGTCGTTACTACAACATACATGCCTTGTAGAAACATTTTTCTAATATTATAATAGAGGCATTTTTAAATATCTTTACAGTGTTGTAGATATATTTTGAAGAATGTCTCATAAATGCCTTTTGGTGAATTGTCTCTACGAACTAAAAGGCATTTTAAAAAGTGTCTCTATGCAAAATAAAGGCACTTTATAGAGATTAAATTATGCGGCAACTATAGAAAATCAATATGAAAAGAAGAGAAAAAAGATTATCCCTTGCCAATCCTTGAGAACTCATAACCTCTTGAGTTGAGCATTTTTATCTTTAATACACTAACCATATCAACCTTATATGATTACTTGTAAATATGTGCTTTGTAAATATGTATATATTAATATTCGGAAAAGTGCCTTTACATAGGTTTAAATGCCTCAAGAAAATACCTTTACAAATGAAGCACATTTTAAAGTGCCAAAAAGATGTCTCTACAAGATAAATTTAACAAAATATACTAAAAGTGTCTCTAGGGTAAAAATATTTTAAGTGATCTTAAAAGCGTCTCTAAAAACATATCTCTATTCAATAAAACTCTAGATTTTAGAGGCAATTTAAAAATCGCCTCTACAAAAGTGCACCTACATAAGGTTTTTGTTGTAGTAGAAATGTGATTCCATCATATACCTCTAGAGGAGTCACATTGATGGAGCAATGTATTTTCCCTTGCAAGAATTGCAATCACTCACCCTCAGATAGCTTCATCAGTTCATCACTCACCTTCTGACCTTCCTATAGCGTCATAACACTGGACATAAGAGGCATATACCAACGAAAAGAGAGGCGGGAACAATGCATTGAAGATCTCATTTACACTTCCACGTAATTTCCGATATCTTGAATTTATGAGAATGACACGTAATTCAGATATATGAATAACACTCAATTGCAATGAAATCGCTAACATAGAAGTAATGGTCATCCAATCTGAGCTATTAGGTTGTTAGAGACTATTTAAGCATAATCTGATAATACTCTTAAGTCACTCAACCAACAGGGAAACCAACAAAAATGATGAGAATAGAGTAATAAACCTGGAAAATAGAGTTGGATCTGGTATTGTCTTTCCTTTTGCTTCCATTCCATTATAATCTGGAAAATTTGAGATTTGCACTTCTCTTGCCCCAAAAATTATTGGTCTACTGTGCTCTGAGATTCCCTGCTCCACATCCCTGATAGCTATGCTCTATGCTTCTGCTCTATTATGCCATCAACACAACCCACCCCCTGCTGCCGTGTGATAGCTGTGCCCTCCGGCTTGCCATGGTTTTGAATTGGCATCCTTGGGCTTGCCCTTTCCATCTAATCCCTTCGGACCCACCTATTTCTTCCACGATACACCAGCCTAACTACTACGTCCTACCTAAAACACAACATTCTAGGACTGGACGGAATATATTACCATGAATCTATACAGCCTACCCTCCAAATTAGTTATATTATGATATGTCTTATTCAATATGAATCTGGACAACCTTCCATCTAGATTAGTAGTTCCAAATGATTTTAAGTTGCTATATTTTAGAATTGAGGGAGTAAGAGCATCTTCAACAAACAACCTTTTTTTAGTGCCACTTCAAGCCAAAATTTGGCAACTCTATCAAAAAAGAATGCTCCAACAGCCTGTCAAACCGGATGGTCAAATCTCTCCACTCCATGGCTAAATTTGGCCACCCAACATCACTTGCCAATTGTGGCCCCCAGGACTCTATTCCCATCTCTCTCCACTTATGGGTGCTAGGTGGCCATCAGCGGGGCTCCATCGTGCCTAGGCCTCCACTACACCGGAAGCCCAGCGATAGACCGTTGATACCAGGGTTATGTAGGATTTTTTAGAGTGTGGGGATCGTTGATACTCCACTCCTTACACACCCTGGGTTTCTCCTCCTCCTCCGGCCAGCTGGTAACCAACGTCAGTGACGATGCTGGAGCCAGCGACTGCATGGGCCATGAGGCTAAGACACTCTAGCTCATCGAGGACGAGGGCACTGGTGTGGTACTCCCAGAATGGGCGTGAATGCGGCGCCGCACGCGCACCATCAAGTCTCGCTCCTCCTCCACGTGCCGCAACAATGCCTCCTCGTAACCCGCGGTGGCACAGGAGACAAGGAGGAGGAGGAGGAGGATGATGATGAGGAGAGAGGAGCCATTGTTCCACCGATTTGGCCTCGGTTGTCGTTGCTCCGATTTGGCCTCCGTGGCGCCTCATTTGTCACCCGCGAGCTCCTTCTAGCCTCCTCGTCAGCTGCTCCCTCATCAATGCGTCCACCAGCCCCAAGGAGATTGTCCGTGCCAGCAGCGCAAAGCCCCTTATGTGGAAGCTGGAGAAGGAGCAGCATCGTTGAGCCATCTCGATTTGAAGAAAAGGGGACAAGGATTTGGGGAGAGACTTTGGAGTGTCGACATTGGCGAAGACACTCACCCCCTTGAATATGGTGTCATAGCTCGATCCTAGCGACATTGCAACACGGTGGCACAGCTCAAACTAGAGAACAAGGTGGCACAACCCGTTCCTTTCCCTCATCTCTATCCTATCCTCCTCCGCCGCCGCCGAGGATAATTGCGCCCCTTCCTTCTCGCCGGCCGCCTACCGTCGCTGGCGCCCTCCTACGGATGGGCTGACGAGCTCTTGCTCACAGGGAAGGGTTGTGCCGGAGGGAGACGGTGACAATGCTCAAGCTCGATATCCACTGCCGGCCGCATCCAGGGAAGGAAGCGCCACAGCCAGAAGGAAATATAGAAGAGAGAGGGTGAGCTGAAGGAAGTGAGGCCCACTAACATGTGGATCCCACTATTTTTTAATCTTTTAGTTTGACTGGCATGTGGGACCATATATTTTTTTTAAAAAAATAAGTTGTTAAAGTTTGCTTCATGTTCCACGTCAACGCCATGTCACATGAAGTCCAAAGTCATACTAGCCGCGTAGGTGCTACGTCAGTCAAAACTACTGTCCAAACCACCTTGGGAACTCGTTTTTAAGTTGAATGATGGATTATATGTGGTATTGTGGTATTGTGGTTAAGGACGCAATTGAAATGCGATACCAAGTATGAACTTGTTCCATGCCAAAGAAACATTATGGGTGTGTTTGGGTAATGGGAAATGGGGAATGGGATTGGGATTGGAAAATGAATGAAGGGTTAGGATTAAATGGAAGAGGGAGAATGAATGGTTAGGATTTAAAGATGGGTGGGAAATCATTTCCTTTAGCCATTTGCCAAACGCTGCCTATACGCAGACCCAAAGTTGGTATTGATCTTGGCCGGTCCTTTCCCTTCACTGCCATCCGGCCCACCTCATTCTCTCGCGATACACCAGCCTATTAGGCCTCGGTCCACGGCCCATCCGGTGCCCTTCGTCTCCCTCCGACCCTGGGCTCCCCTCGTGGTCACCGGCGGAACGGCGCCGCCTCCCGAGCTCCGCCGCCATGTGGTCGGCCACCGTCTCCACGGGCTACCACCCGCCACCGCTCTTCCCTCCCTTCCCTTTCACCTGCTAAATCATCCGATTCCAGTATGCGGGCGTTGCCGCTCTGCCCTTTGCTCATCCATGCGCTCTCCATCGCTCGCCCTCATGTCTCCCAGGCTGCTGCGAGGATCCTCGTATGTGTGCCTTCTTCGGTTTCCCCCATCCTTTTAGTGGTGGGGAATGAGGATGGATTTTTTTTTTTTTTGGAAGATGAGGATGGATTTTTTTTTTTTTTTGGAAGATTCACTTATTCCGGATTGATGAGGAATGGTTGGTTCCACCATTCATATACAGGGTTCCTTCTGAATAGTATTTTCTTGTTTACATAAGGTATGCTTACCCTCTCTGATTAGTTGTTCGTCTACTTTACATTGGTCTGGCGTATGTAGTTGTTGATCTCTTATGGAACCTAATAATTAAATGGAGAGTGTTCGTTGGTTATTTTGTCAATTTTAGCAATCATATGATGTTTCAAATCGTGGAAAATGTAGATAAGAATGAGAAGTTTGCTAGAGGTAGAAAATGTCAGACCATGAAGGAGCCTGCAGAACTGCATAAGTAGTGTTACCCTGACTCTTGTGTTGAATTCATTTCATATAGTACTTTTAGTGGTATTTTCCAACCATTTCGCACCTAGATACATACATCACTCAATTTGCCGGTGGGGATGAAGCTTTTGTAACATACATGATAAAAGAGTATGCAATCTTCTCTAGAAAGATGTACACGCATGCTATGATCTAATACACCAAAAAGCGTAAGTGGTTTACTATGCATATATGATACTCCGTAATAAGATGTAAATCCTTTACTGGGATTATAAAGTAATAAAAATGGTTGGCCACATTGATTCAGAAGTTGATGCACATATTTGAGAACTGTTTATAATTGAAAAACATCCAATCCTTTCCCTTCGCAAATCAGGTTGAATTTCAGATTAATAAAGCAGCTCTTAGCGACTTAGCGTGGCAATCCAATAGATGAAATGAACTCTTGCTCCAAGCTATAGCATTTGTGGCTATTTCCAGTCTCAGGATTAGCATTGACACCCAAGTTAATAGCCAATGACTCACAACTAACTTCAGACCTTCTGTGTAGCAATGGTTGCATCTCATCGCTATTTTCTGGTGCACCATGGCATGACATAGACCTTTTTGTTCGGAAGAACTGTAAAGCCATTTCAACTTGCTTCATCGTAGGTCTATCTTCACCTCGGAGCCTTAAGCACATTTCTGCAAGAGAACCAACACATTTTATCTCTTCCTCAGTAGCTTCTTCACGAACTTGAGCTGCAACTATCTCTTTGATTGACCTTGCCTTCATCTCCCAAAGAAAGTAGTTGGACAAGTTCTGCCTTGATCCTGTCACCGTTGTGAAAATAGGTTCTCTTCTGAGTAGTAGTTCCACAAGTACCACACCAAAACTATATACATCACTCTTCTCGTTCAGCTGCCCGGTATGGTAATACTCCGGATCTAGGTAACCAAATGTGCCTTGAACATTCGTGACAATGTGAGTTTGGTCAATTGGAACCAATCTTGAAGCACCAAAGTCTGATACTTTAGCAGTGTAGTTTGCATCTAGAAGTATATTGGAGGATTTCACATCACGGTGAAAGACTGATACTGAAGCTGCGGAATGGAGGTAATAGAGTGCTCCTGCAGCTTCCACGGCAATTCTTAGACAATCATCCCATGACAAAGAAAAATGACTGCTTGAATCAGAATGTAGGATACCAAATAATGAGCCGTTGGGAATGAAGTCATATACCAATAGAGGGACCTCGGTTTCAAGACAACATCCAAATAGTTTTACTATATTTCGGTGATTTATTTGAGAGAGAATAGCTACCTCATTAATAAATTGGCTGATCTCACCTTCCTTAATGTGCTTAGACCTTTTTATTGCAACCACGCGTTGATCTGATAAAATGCCTTTGTACACCATACCATGCCCTCCTTGACCAAGTATACGTGTAGGATCAAAGTTATTTGTTGCCTTTTCTAGTTCATCTAAAGAGAAAATCTTTGTTTTGTCACTTGCATTTTCGTCTGAAGATATTAGTTGTTCTAGGAGAAGGCCTTGGTTCTTTCTGAAATGCTTCCTTCGTAGTTGCTTTTGTATACCACTTTTCCATCTATGAATAAAAAACATTGCACTTAAGCTGACAAGCAGGATGCTGAAGCCGCAGCTAAGCCCAATGACAATGCCTGTAGTAAGTATGATCATTAGCTCAGGTTGACATGTTCTGTTCGGTTCATATACACTTCAAAAAAGAATAGTGTATGGGACTCACCTAATATAAGATTTTGTCTTTTTGTTGAAATACACTGCATTGTTGTGGTATCATACTGTGTTTTATCAGGACAGGCCATGCAACGATAACTTCCTACAATATTATGGCATACTCCTTTGCAATTTCCTGGTGTCATGCATTCATCAATATCTGCAACATCTTCATATGATCAGAGAGATTTTCTTTAAAAAAATAATATCGATACCTTTCTCGATCTCATCTGTGCTAGTGGCTAGTCAGTATCAATCTTTTTTTATATTATACCATGCATTTGTATAGTATAAAATCTAAATGAGAACAGAGAATGCATGTTTACTTTCACTAAATTAAAATCAGGTACTGTTCAAAAAGACCACAAATTCCACAGAGAGAGAGAGAGAGAGAAAGGATGATAACCTTGACAGCCATTTTGGACATATGGATTTCCTTGAAATCCAGGCATACATTCGCACCGATAACCAATGTAACCATCTGCTGAGTTCACAGCCAAACATGTGCTATTGATGCTAACACAAGCATAACCTGATTTGTTTTGCCATGCCTCTTGACAAGTAAGATTGGCAACAGCCCATTGCACTGAGGCTGATTCACCAGAGCCACTATAGAGTCTAGGATCATCCGGTAAATTCATGCGATACCTGCCCTGCTTGACATATGAGGAATCCTCGATGCCCATAAGCCCTTCATTGACTTTTATGTACTTTACAGTGTATTCGTCGTTCAGTTGGAGGCTGGATGAAGACATGTCTGTGCAGTTCAGCTGAAATAGTTTCCTTGCAGAACAGCCTTCTTCTAGGCCAAATGGATATGGGATATCGATGCTCCCACACTTTCTAGCGCAGTTCTTCTTTTGTTGGAATGGATTATATCCTAGTTTAGAACATCAAATTAAGTGATTCAAAAGTCACTGTTGTATAGTGAGTTGTATAAAATCATGCTGTCCAAAAGATCTATTTTCTAAAAGAGTAAAGTCCATCACCGGTCCCTAAACTAGGACTGCTGTGTCATCCCGGTCCCTAAACTCGCAAATCGATCGCTCAGGTCCTCAAACTTGTTCGACTGTGTCATCCCAGTCCCTAAACTTGCAGATCACTCGTTTAGATCCTCCAACTTGTTTAGTTGTGTCACCCCGGTACCTAAATAGGACGGTCTAAAAACTTTATATCAAAAAATAATTCATAACTTTTTCATGTGAACTCTAATGAAGATAAACTTTATATCAAAATTGTAGCCCTCGACGCGACCTACAACTTTGTAGTTGAAAAGTTTTTGAATTAAAACTGTTTAGGGTCCCAAAATATTGTTGCATGTTTATAGATTTTGAAATTTTAATTTTAAAATTACATTTTGGGACAAAAAATGACTTGCAATAAAAAATTCAACTACAAAGTTGTAGATCGCGTCAAGGGCTACAAGTTTGATATAAAGTTTGTATTCGTTAGAGTTCACATGAAAAAGTTATGAATTATTTTTAAATATAAAGTCTTTAGACCGTCCTATTTGACACAGATGATATTCAAATCCAAGTTTAGGGACCGGGGTGACACAACCGAACAAGTTGGAGGACCTAAACGAGTGATCTGTAAGTTTAGGGACCGGGATGACACAGTCGAACAAGTTTGAGGACCTGAACGGTCGATTTGCGAGTTTAGGGACTGGGATGACACAGCGTTACAAGTTTAGGGACCGCTAATGGACTTTACTCTTTCTAAAATCCTATCACTATACATATGCTAGATTATATATACACATAGGAACTATCTTGGGCTTTTCATGGGCCAATGTTTTGGATCATCTACAACATCTTTATGGTTTAGTTCTTTGATTTCATTTGTTTAGCAGATGTCTCAGAAACTCTTATATGAAATTAATCACAATTCTCCCAACTGATATGATCATTAGTTCAGTATCTATCATGCATAGTTGGTCTAGAATGTTCTTGTGCTGCTCTGTAAATTGCTGGGACTATTAATATCCCAGTTAATTGGATTTAATTCTACCTAGGAAACAAGAAATAACTTGGGGTTTGAAGCAACACTAAATTGCAGGAATTACTTATAATATGTGATTAATGGAATACATACTTAGCTCTAGGAATTACTTATAACATGTTGCCCCCTTATTTTTCTTTGAAAATGTGTTGTTTCGTATAAGCTTTCAATTTTGGATAGTTTTTATGGTTACATACTTGAGTTTGATCACAAGCCTTTTACTACATTGCAGAAGAATCTCCCCGTCCCCTCTTTTTGCAATGCCATTTAAACTCTGATAAAGGAATATCACTATCATAGTTTTTGCGGCAGATTAAATTACCTCTGTCACGCAAGCAGCCATCCTGTATGAATGGATTGCCTTGGTACCCATCATTGCATGAGCAAACGTAACCAAGGGACTGTATTAGTGTTAAATAGATATCTGTGCATTTGCTATGTCTGCTAACACAGGCATAGTTGGTCTTATTATCCATGGTACTGGCGCATGACGGTTGATCCAGGATTCTCCATATAATAAAGGCTCTGACAGTTGTTACATTGATTGTGTTCCACAGGGAGCTTTGGTTAGAAGCTGCATCATACTTGAGCTCACCCTTGTGATGCCGGACGAACATAAGCTGGAAGTTGTGAGTCTGAATGTTAGTACCAAAGGTGCAACATCCGGTGCCATTGCAGTCCTGCCTAGCAACAGCCTCTGTTATTCTTTCGTTCGGGCATGTAACGGAACAAAGCTTCGCGGGCACATATTCGTTTTCGTTGAGCACCAGCTGGTATATATCCAAGTCGCAGCCTGTGATGTTTAGTTCAACATATGCAAGGAGGAAAGATTTCCCAGGAGGTTCCAATGACATGTTGTACACACTGACATTGGGTTTCATGGAGATGCCAACATTGGGAAAAACAGCGTTGAGATACCCTGGAGACAAAGAAATGATAATAAAAATTGACGAGTATACTACTCCAGTAGTAGAGTCATAATGATCACCTGCTGAGGAGACTATCTCTATTGGACTATACATTTCGTTGTACATTTTTTTTTTTACTTTCAGAAAAGAGGCTATGCAGTTTCAACATCTAAAATTAAATAAAGCTTGAATAGAAGTAATGGTGTGTATCTTACCAATATCAGGGGTTTGGACGATTTCAGTGGTGCCGTTCCTGAATAACAGCCTTGGGGGTTGCGTGGTGTTGTCGCAGATGAGCTCGAAGTCAGGTTGCCTGAAGCAATGGGATGATCCAATGCCAAAGGGGTAGTCGAAGGTCAGATCGCCGCAGCTTCTCTGGCAACCCGCAAGCGTGGCAGCAGATGGAAGGCTAGCAATGCCTTCAGAAGCTTGCGCAATAGGGGCCAAGGTAGTAAACACAAGTAGGAGCAGCGGAAGTAGTCCACCCAAGAAGAGGCTCATCTCCAACACTCCAGAAATTCTCAATCTTCAACGCCCCAAAATTCAGTTTAAAGCTTGATTTCAGGGACACTCTGGAAATAACAGTAGTACCGGTGGGCATGAAGGATTTTGATTTGGTGGCTATGAGTTTCCTTTTATTGTGCCTCTTGGTGAAAGCTTGAATTTATTCCATTGTGGTTGTGTTTTATAGAGGATGAGTTCATATCTAACATCACTCTTCATCTGATTAGCTTTGATGGCCCATGTGTTAAAAACAAAACCATGAAAACCCGCAATTGTGCGCTACTGACCAACGTTGTTATCAACCGCGTGCCATGTGCCCATGACACACACGGTTTACCTACTGAAATAAGAATGTTCGCTTCCGTGCAAACGAAAATCGCAACAAGGACAAGATAAAATACAACTATTGAATTGATATAGAATCCGTATGATATCAGACCACTAGGTTCTGAAATCACAGCTGGTGCCTAATAAACCCGTAGGAATATGACAAGAATTTAAATAAAGTTTATAAAGACTAAAGTGTTGAGGTCTTGGGGACGACTGACTATAAAGGCATCCACAATGTGGACTAAAAGTGGTCCATAAGCAATACAATATTTGTTTCAGCCACCTAGCAACATTGTGGAACTAGTCAATAGCAAAGAAATAACAAAAACTACCCATAAGCATATGGGCTGCCCATAGAGAATAAAATACTCCCTCCGTTTCGAAATATTTGACACCGTTGACTTTTTAGCAAATGTTTGACCGTTCGTCTTATTCAAAAACTTTTGTGAAATATGTAAAATTATATGCCTACATAAAAATATATTTAACAATGAATATTTAGCAATATTTGTTTCAGCCACCTAGCAACATTGTGGAACTAGTCCATAGCAAAGAAATAACAAAAACTACCCATAAGCATATGGGCTGCCCATAGAGAATAAAATACTCCCTCCGTTTCGAAATATTTGACACCGTTGACTTTTTAGCAAATGTTTGACCGTTCGTCTTATTCAAAAACTTTTGTGAAATATGTAAAATTATATGCCTACATAAAAATATATTTAACAATGAATCAAATGATAGGAAAAGAATTAATAATTACTTAAATTTTTTGAATAAGACGAACGGTCAAACATGTGCTAAAAAGTCAACGGCGTCAAACATTTCGAAACGGAGGGAGTATATAATTTGTCTCTACCTCTTTTCTCCTAATATTATTTGCTATCCATATACATTGTGAATGCTACAATAGTTAAAATTCATATAAGTGGGTCACATCTATATGGACTACTTTAACTATATATATTGGTGTTACCCTTCGAGTGAGAAAACTTGGTCTCCACCTAGTTGGGCCTACAAATTATGCCAATTAACCGGCTCTCGGAAGCAAAGGTGATGCACCTCCTAAATTATAATCCGTCCATAGATGATTAAAAGTTGCACAGATAAAAAAAAAAGAAAGGGAGAAATTCTACGTTTACCGTTGACAAGCGATCAGCTCTACAAATTACGATCAAGAAACTCGATTTCTACATAATACAATCATGCATGTGTTTTGGTCCATTTCTTTTACAGTCCAGTAAGCCTTTTAAAAAGACCATTCCCCCTAGAATTGTGTACTTCCTTCGTTTCACAATATAAGTCACTTAAACATTTCCCACATTCATATTGGCTCTGCTTGGAGAACTAGACAAGAGTTATTTTGAGAGCTATTTTTTAGCACAAAGAAATAGCCCTATGTTGTTTGGATACAAGGGTTATTTTAACAACATAGGGCTATTTTGAGAGCTATTTGGTCTTTAATGTACCTTCCTATGGAGAGAGATCGAGAGAAAAGACACTTTTCAGTGGGCCCCACCCAAAATAGCCCCAATTAGCACCCCTTGGGTGGGATAGTTTAATTTTTTTGGGTGGATTATTTCCAAATAGCCCTCAAATAGCTCACCCTTTTGGATCTTTTTGGGCTATTTGGGCTATTTGATGGAGGGCTAAAAATATCCCTTGGATCTAAACATAGCCATTGATGTTAATGAATCTAGATAGATATGAATGTGGGAATGTGAGAAATGATATAATGACTTACATTATGAAACGGAGAGAGTAAATACTATCATATTAAATGCCCAAACTACCCTTAAGAATCTCATAAATAA
Organism: Oryza longistaminata; assembly: GCA_009805545.1. Taxonomy (NCBI): domain Eukaryota; kingdom Viridiplantae; phylum Streptophyta; class Magnoliopsida; order Poales; family Poaceae; genus Oryza; species Oryza longistaminata. The sequence continues at coordinate 424,589 of CM020188.1, read as the reverse complement.
CTAAATGGAAAAAAAAACCACTACTACAGGACATCACTAAAGGGATGACATTATAGGTGCCGGAGTTGTTAAAAAGGCACTTATAAACATTTTACCACCTCCATGAGCCAAAAAAACAAATACAACCGATACCTTTGAGCAATGTTCGCCTAAACGGCCGCCTAGCCCGTCTAGACGGTGATTAATCGCTAGTCAGCGACAATTTGTCCAGTTTACACCCTAAACAGTGAATTAGTCGATTTACCGCCTAGACGGTCCTAGTCGGTCCTAGGCGGCCTGGACGGCCTGGACAGGACGGTGCCTGGGTGCAATTAGACAACGGGACAGTGCGTCTAGGCGGCGACTAGGCGATAGAAATCAAAATTTGGGCGTGATAAAATTTAGAAGCGCCACGCGGGACCGACTTGGTATAGAAGGGGATTTAGGTTTCCTTATTTGAGAGCCTGGAGAGAGAGCGCAATACCTGCCTACCCCTTTTTCACACCGCCACGAGCGACGGCTCCGTCGCCGCGCCTATCGATCTTCCACCGTGCCGCTACGTTCTTCCCTCTCCTCCTCTGCTGCTCCACGTTCTTCCCCCTCCTCTGTTTCTCTGAAATTATTTTTGCTGGCGGGTCTCGTTATCTGCCGCCAGCAAAACCAGATTTTTGCTGGCGGCCGCCGCCGCCAGTGAAAATGAGATACGCTAGCAAAAATATATTTTCGCTGGCGGTTCATATAAGGCAGCCGCCAGCGAAAAATAAACTTCCCTAGCAGTTTTTCGCCTTTGTGGCGGCTCCAAATACTGCCAGCAAAAACCCAAAATGGCCGCCACGAAAGATGGATTTCGTAGTAGTGCTCCTCTCTCTCTCTCTCGGCATCCATCTTGTCTCTGTCTTCGGGCAATGCTAGGACGTGCTACACATCCAACAAACAGCCCCTGTCGTAGGTGTTGTGCCGATGGAGATAGGACTGAACCCTCTGTTGATAACCAAATTTGGTACCAAGTGGCAAGTTATAGCAAGTTCGAACCAAATTTGAAAAATACTGGAGCTTTCCCGTGAAGGCTAGTCTGACCGCCGTTATGTGGCCGGTCAGATCAGACAATATATTGCAGTCAGACCGCAGGTGTCCGGGCAGTCAGACCGTCAGGGACTCCGAGTTCATTTTAGGATTTGTCGTGTTTCCTTGTTTTAGACCATGATTTCTAGAGTCCTAGTTGATTTCTAATCCTAATTGGACGTCCTAGTTGATTTCTAATCCTAATTGGACGTAGGAAAGATCCTGGGGAGTAAGTCCACCCCTCCAATAAATATATGGGGGCCAGAGCCGATTGAAACAACAATAAATCAATCATCAAATTCATTTTAGTATCCCAACCCTCTATATTCTACATCTCCCTCCTTCTTGCTATCTATCCCAATTCTATTCTCCTCAAATCGACAATTGTTTGTCTTCTCTCGTCTCTATGGTGTTAGAAGACGTCCTAGCTGGCCTGCCAAGCCTAGGACAAATCGATGTGCGTTCATTCTGACGGTGTCCCTCCTAGGTGTTCGTTCGGCGGCATCTACCCACTCCCTACGACGACAGATCTCCGGGTGCCTCTGCGGGTTGCACATAACGTGCTCAAGGTGTGGCGGCACGATTCTACGTCAACACCCTCTCTATATAGTAACTCACTCGGAACCAGAAAATTGCCTCCGCTTGCCAAGCATCAGCCACAAACATCCGCACCACCACAAGGTAGACATAAGGTAGAAGAGGTGGCTCACTTGGACATGAAGAGAAGTGGCTACATCACCTCCAAGCTGGCTTGGCATTTCACCAAACGATTGGTGAATGCCTCCAGCACCAACTCCTCGATGGTGCAATCCTGGTCACCACTGCCACTATAAGTCGCCCATCTCGTCTCCTGGCTCGAAATCCCATGGATCGGTAGCAGTGATATCATATTGTTACCATCCAACTCAAATGTCACAAAACAATACCAAGTCTATAGCCAAACCAAACTGAGATACAAGTGCTTGAAGTTACAAATCAGGTATAGACTAGGAAGAAGCAGTGGGATTGAGGAGAAGCAAGGGATGATGACTAGAAAAAATAGAATTCTAGGAATAGGCAAGCACTGGGGAAGAGAGGAGACAAGGCATTGCCATTGTTTAAGCATCTCCAAGAGGTGCCTAAAATTAGATTACCAAAAATTCTATATAGGGGGCATCCCAAAAGATATTGGATTGAAAAAATACCCTCTCCTCCAAGAGTGTCCTAATTAATAATATTTCATCCTAAAATTTTTAAAACTTGCCACACCATCACTAACGGATCTTCCTCAACTAATATTTGACAGTACCAGTATCTCCCAAGCTGATCTCGCGTGCAAGGGCGGAGGCAAGATGGCAGCTCCATTTCTATTCTGCTGATTGCACGAGGCTGCAGCTCCGTTTCTATCGCGCGAGAGCAATGACGTCAGCGGCGGAAGCCGATCGCGCGAGGGAACCGGAAGCTATCGCTCAGGCCAATCACAGCTAGGTTAATTAATTTCCTCGGCTCAATAAGATCGATCAGTGGTGTTCATCTTCCTTCGCTCTTTATCTCGTCTCCGGCATTTGCAAGCAGCATAATTTGTGTAGTAGCTGAAGAACATCTGAATTATTCTTTCTTGAAGAAACCTTAATAGTTGTATGTACAACGAGTACTGGAATCAATATCATATAAACAAAGCATCACCAGCCTGAATGCCGGATCAGAGAGAGCGCCAGGACGGAGGCGACACCATGGATGGAAGACCGCACCTGGACGAAGTCATCATCGCACTAGATGGAGGAAGCCGCGTACGTAGATGGATGCCACGCCTTGCCTAGCTAGCCAATCTTGGCGCCGTGAATGGAGGCGGCGGTGCCTTGGATAGAGATAGACTCTGTGCCGTGGACTGACACTTGTCTGACCGAACTCGAGCCGCAAAGCCCTGGATGGACTCGATGTTATAGACAGAAGCTCCGCGTTGGACAGACGGGACGGAAGAACCACGACGCCAGCCCAGGTGGTGGCATCTGATTTGAGCAAGGAGAGGAGCCAGGGCACGATGACAGAGGAAGAAATCGTTGTGGATGGTGAAATTTCTCCAAATTGGGAATGCCGAGGGATACCTAAAATCTAGCTCAATTTTCGGTCTGGATTGGACATGACTAATTTTTAGGACCAGGTTTAGCCATCTGCTGGAGACTTATTTTAGACTAAAATCTTAAAATTAAACTTTGAGTATCTCTTTGTCGACGGGGGATACCCGTAGACCAGATATAGAGGGTATTGGGGTCCGCTGGTACGAGGATATACGTAGTACGACATCAAGCAAACAGAAGACAAAGATTATACTGGTTCAGGCCCCTTAGTAGGTAATAGCCCTAATCCAGTTGGCATGGGATTATATGATGGAAACCACATATTACAAAGGGAGTAACAGAACTCGATGATACCGACGAGACCGTAGTCGAGTCGATTCGATAAGATCTCCCGGCGACTTGGCTCCTATAGGCTCCGACTCCGTAGGCTGTGGGGGGTGTGTTGGCAGTAATATTCGATGCCTTAGGTCCTGCCCAGGGGGTCCCTTTTATACCGCGGGTCAATTTATCTCCAAGTAGTACTCAGAGATATCGGACCCCTCACGATATGGTAAAGACCTAGTCTCGTCCGAGTAGGACTCCTTCCATCCGTAGATTCTGTTTCTATCACGTGATAAATTTCCTTAACGTATACGGGAACTACGCGGACATACTCATCGTACATCCAAGGATAGAGGGTATACCTTATCCGTAACCCTGACACGCCTTCTTAGATTCCCCAATTCTGGTGGCGAATTAGGGAATGATTTTTCTTTTTCTTTTTCTCTGAGATTTCTGCTTGACTGGCTACAACTTTGGGTCGTTGTCTGGTTACAAATGCATCTCTGAATTCTGATGATAACAATGTTTTTTTTTCCCTGGTGTTTTTCTACAGGCAGATTCGCTGTAGAGAAAACTACGGGAAGATTGTGAGAACTAGTGAGTATCAGATCGCAATTCCAGATTCGGTTATTGTCGGATCGACAACGAATGTTTTGCTGCTATGGCACTGTCATACACGAGATTCTTTCTAATATGGGCTTTTCTTGTTTATTTCAAGGTATGCTGATCCTCTCTGATTAATTGTTCGTCTACTACTGCTATATATATATATATATCTGTGTCTATTTAGTTCATGATCTCATATGGCAGCTAATAATCCAATGGAGTGTTTTAGTAATCATATAATGTTTCAAATTGTGGAAATAGTGGATAAGAGTGAGAAGATTGCTAGAGGTAGAAACTGTCAGACTTTCATGGGGCCTTCAGATAGAAGCTGCAGAAAGTGTTACCCTGACTCTTGTGTTGAATTTACATAGTACTTAAATAAGCATCGTCCAACCATTTCGCACCTAGATACATATGCACCACTCAATTTATCCATGGCGACAACTTCTGTAACATCATGATAAAATTATTTGCAATATACTCAAGGACGTGCATGTTATGATCTAATACAATAGCACTGTAAGTGCTTTACTCTGCATGAAACTTCGTCAACAATATATATACTGAATCCTAGATTGCTGGGAATATAATCTACCACATTGACAAGTTGATCTAGATATTTAAGACCTATTTATAATTGAAAAACATCCAAACATTTTCCCCCATAAATCCGGTTGAATTTCAGATTATGTATAAAGCAGCTCACAGTGACTTAGCGTGGCAGTCCAATGGATGAAATGAACTCTTGCTCCAAGCTATAACATTTGTGGCTATTTCCAGACTCAGGATTAATACTGACACCCAAGTTATTAGCCAATGACTGACAACTATCTTCAGACCTTTTATGTAGCAATGACTGCATCTCTTCATCATTTTCTGGCACAACATGGTATGCCATCGACCTTTTTGTTCGCAAGAACTGTAAAGTCATTTCAACTTGCTTCATTGTAGGTCTATCTTCACCTCGGAGCCTTAAGCACATTTCTGCAAGAGAACCAACACATTTTATCTCTTCCTCAGTAGCTTCTTCACTAACTTGAGCTGCAACTATCTCTTTGATTGGCCTTGCCTTCAGCTCCCAAAGAAAGTAGTTGGACAAGCTCTGCTTTGATCCTAACACCGTTGTAAAAATAGGTTCTCTTCTGAGTAGTAGTTCCACAAGCACCACACCAAAACTATATACATCACTCTTCTCGTTCAGCTGCCTGGTATGGTAATACTCCGGATTTAGGTAACCAAATGTGCCTTGAACATTCGTGACAATGTGAGTTTGGTCAATTGGAACCAATCTTGAAGCACCAAAGTCTGATACTTTAGCAGTGTAGTTTGCATCTAGAAGTATATTGGAGGATTTCACATCACGATGAAAGACTGATACTGAAGCTGCGGAATGGAGGTAATAGAGTGCTCCTGCAGCTTCCACGGCAATTCTTAGACAATCATCCCATGACAAAGAAAAATGGCTGCTTGAACCAGAATGTAGGATATCAAATAATGAGCCGTTGGGAATGAAGTCATATACCAATAGAGGGACCTCGGTTTCAAGACAACATCCAAATAGTTTTACTATATTTCGATGATTTATTTGAGAGAGAATAGCTACCTCATTAATAAATTGACTGATCTCACCTTCCTTAATGTGCTTAGACCTTTTTATTGCAACCACGCGTTGATCTGATAAAATGCCTTTGTACACCATACCATGCCCTCCATGACCAAGGATTCGTGTAGGGTCAAAGTTATTAGTTGCCTTTTCTAGCTCATCTAAAGAGAAAATCTTTGTTTTTTCACTTGCGTTTTCATCTGTAGATATCAGTTGTTCCAGGAGAAGGCCTTGGTTCTTTCTAAAATGTTTCCTTCGTAGTTGCTTTTGTATGTCGTTTTTCCATCTACGAATGAAATCCATTGTACTTAAGCTGACAAATAGGATGCTAAAGCCGCAGCTAAGCCCAATGACAATACCTGTAGTTAATATGCTCATTAGTCAGGTAGCCCTGTTCTGCTCTATTCATATGTATTTTGAGATCAATAGTCCATGACCAAGGATTCGTGTAGGGTCAAAGTTATTAGTTGCCTTTTCTAGCTCATCTAAAGAGAAAATCTTTGTTTTTTCACTTGCGTTTTCATCTGTAGATATCAGTTGTTCCAGGAGAAGGCCTTGGTTCTTTCTAAAATGTTTCCTTCGTAGTTGCTTTTGTATGTCGTTTTTCCATCTACGAATGAAATCCATTGTACTTAAGCTGACAAATAGGATGCTAAAGCCGCAGCTAAGCCCAATGACAATACCTGTAGTTAATATGCTCATTAGTCAGGTAGCCCTGTTCTGCTCTATTCATATGTATTTTGAGATCAATAGTGTATAGGACTCACCTAATATAAGATTTTGTCTTTTTGTTGAGGTGCACTGCATTGTTGTGGTATCATATTGTGTTCTATCAGGGCAGGCCTTGCAACAGTGACTTCCTATGGTATTTTCGCATACCCCTTTACATTTTCCCGGTGTCAAGCATTCATCAATATCTGCAACATCTTGGTAAGATCAGAGCTGTTTTTGAAACAATATTGATAACTTTCGCAATGTCATGTCTTCTGTCCTAGTGGCTAGTCAATATGAAATGTAAGTGGGAATAGAGAATGCATGTTTACTTTCACTGAATTGAAATCCTGTACAATTGGAAAAGGCAACAAATTTCCTGTCTGAGAAAGAGAGAGAGAGATTATAACCTTGACAACCATCTTGGACATAGGGGTTTCCTTGAAACCCAGGCCTACATTCGCAACGATAACCAACGTAACCGTATGTTGAGTCCACAGGCAAGCATGTGCTGTTGACGCTAACACAAGCGTACCCTGATTTGTTTTGCTGTGCCTCTTGGCAAGTAAGATTGGCAACAGCCCATTGTATTGAGGCCGATTCCCCAGAGCATATATATAGTTGAGGCTCCTCTAATACATGCATCCGATACATATCCTCAATATATGAGGTGTCTTCGATGCCTAGAAGCCCTTCATTAACTTTTATATACTTCAGATGGTAATTATCGTTCAGTTGGAGGCTGGATGACGACATGTCTGTGCAGTTCAGCTGAAATAGTTTCCTCGCAGAACAATCTTCTTCTAGACCAAATGGATATGGGATATCGATGCTCCCACACTTTCTGGTGCAATTCTTCTTTCGTTGGAATCGGTTATATCCTGTTTCCAATAATACAAATTTATAATATAATAAAAGAGCTTTTTCTAAAAGCACACCACCATGCAGGGTAGATTGTATACACACAGAGAAACTTTCTTGTGTTTAGTCTGTACCCTAGTGTTTAGTCTTGTTTCGATGGACCAAAGTTTTGGTTCATCCAAATTGTCTTCTGGATTTAATTGTTTGATTTCAGTTGTTTAGTCGATGTCTCAGAAACTCGTATATGAAACTAATCATGATTCTCCCTAGTGATATGATCACTGCCGCAGTATCTCTCTTGGAACATCATCTGGTCTAGATGATTCTGATGCTGCTCTGTAAATTGCTCGGACAGTATATTGGGTTTGTTTTTTCTAATAGAAACTATATATTGTGTATGCTCTCTGGTTTTATTAATATCCCAATTACCAAGTTGCTAGTACTTATGTCTTGGGTGTTACATAGGGCTGAGACCGTAGCTAGGTACAGTGTGTCATGTATGATAAATTGCCTAAAATATAGGTCGTTAATTCTCTTTGCAATTCTAGCTGTTATGGAAGTATTGAAATGCACAGTGTAGTAACTGAACTAATTAACTCCCGGTAGAATATCTCATAAAAGCAAAGAGTTCACAGTGCTCTCAAATGGAAAAATATGTATTGGGATAACAATTGGAAATCTACCTAGAAAACATAAAATAACTTGGGTTATGAAGCAAAACTAAATTGCTAGAACTACTAGCAAAATGTGATTAGCTGAGTACAATTTTTAGCTTTAGGCAATAGAACACATATTGTCCCCTTATTTTTCTCAGCTAATGTGACATTTTGTATATGCTTCAAATTTGGATATTTTTTATGGCTACATAATTGAGTTTGATCACAAGCTTTACTACATTCCAGAAGAATCTCCCGGTCCCCTCCTTTTGAAATGTCATTTTAATTCTGACAAAGGAAAATGGTATCATTGTGTAGTTTTTGCAGCAAATTAAATTACCTGTGTCACGCAAGCAGCCATCAATTATGTATGGATTTCCTTGGTACCCACCATCACATGAGCAAATGTAACCAGCAGCCAAATCGTCATCCATGCATTTGCTGTTTGTGCTAACGCAGGCATAGTTGGTCCTGTTAACCAAGGCGCTGGCACACGTTGGCTGATCCGGGATACTCCATGAAATGTCAGCTTCAAGAGTTATTATATTGATTGTGTTCCACAGGGGACTTTGGTCAGAATGTGCGGCACCAGGTTTGTAATCACCCTTGCCATGGCGGACGAACATGAGCTTGAAGCTGTTAGCAGCATTGTAAAATTTGATGGAGCAACATCCTGTGCCATTGCAGGTCTGCCTAGCGATGTCCTCTGCGATTCCTTCATTCGGGCAGGTAATGGAGCAAAGCTTCGCCGGCACATCTCCGTCATGATCGTGCAGTACCCTATACGTATCGAAGTTGCAGCCGGTGATGTTCATTACGGTATAGTCAAGGGTGAAAGATTTCCCAGGTGCGTTCCATGACATATTGTACATACTGACATTAGGTTCCATGGAGATGGTATGGGAAAAAGCTACTTCGAAAGACACTGGAGACAAGGAAAACAGTGGAGAGAGTTACAATAAGAAAAAAATGATGGGTTCTTATATGGGCATAATGATCACAGGGGAGGACAAATCTATTGCTCCTAATATACATTTCGTTGTTCAAATTTGTCTTTAGAAGAGCAGTTAGACAATTTCTATATAAAAAGGGCCAGCATTCAATAACAGCTTCAATAAATGGGAGTTAAATTTCACTAATATATAATAATCTAGCCATATAAAGTAAATTCTCGCACAAAGGACCTTGTGTTAAACATGTTTATTCCTATAAATGCCGGGTGTTATCTGTTATCAGAAGTACTATAAAATCTGAACTCAATAAATTTTGGCTTGGCATCCCAATAGCTTATTATCTCTTATCTGAAGTTAGTGTTGGATCCTGAATTGAATCAATGGTATATGATATCTTACCAGAATCAGGGGATTCGACGATCTCAGTGGTGCTATTCCTGAAAAACAACCTCGGTGGCCGTGTGGTGTCGTCACATATGAGCTCGAAGTCGGGCTGCCTGAAGCAATGTGATGATCCAGTGCCGAAGGGATAGTCGAAGGTCAGATTGCCGCAGCTTCTTTTGCAACCAGCAAGCATGGCAGCGGATGGAAGGCTCATGTTTCCATGGTAGGCTTGCACGAGAGTGGCCACAGCAAACACAAGTAGGAGCAGAGGAAGTACTGCATCAGAGATCCTCATCTCCAAACTCCACAAGTTCTTCAATCTTCAGTGCTCAGAAACTTGATTTCAAGCTTGATTTCTGGTACCTCTTTGGCTCGTGGCCAAGATGATGTCGATGAGTGACTTTATACCTGTTGTGCTGCTTAGTGGAAGACTGAATTTATTCCATTGTGAGGTGTATAATGGCAATCTTATTAATGTACCAGTATAAAGGTTAAGGTAGGTAGTAAGGTTGGTTCCATGCAGTCTTTAGAAAAAAATACCAAGTTAAAATAGCCACAATGGTTAGCAATCATGAGTTCCTCTACAGTCTACACCATTTCTGCACGTTTTTTTTCCAGGCAGATGTTCATATATAATTGTGCTCATTTGCTTAGTCAACACCCACAACGTTGATGAGTGACCCACCTGTGAAACAAAAATGCCATGAACCGCGTGATCAACCGCGTGCAAGGACACGTTTTACCTAAAAGCAACTAAATTAATGATAGATGTGAAATCCATAGAGCATTAGATCAAGAGGTTCTGAAATCATGGCCGATGGCTAATCAAGTCACATAGAGGACTATGATAAGAATTTAACTTTAATAACTTAAGGCCTACAAAGCCAATTTACCGGCTTCCAGAACAAAAGGAGATGCAACACCTAAGTAAAATAACCCGTCGGCCAGCCGTCCAGGTGATTGCGAGTTCATACATGATAGCTAGAATTAGATGTAGTGCGTGCATACCAAACTCAATATGAATGGAGGATGTATCATGTAGGCTTCTTTGGTTCGTATAATAACGTTTCTGGTCACATATCCTTCGCCAAGCATGCCAAAAGCTGGGTGATAAAAAAAATAGCCACATTCTATATAGCAAAGTGAAACTTTTATTTTTAAAATACAAATACAAACTTAAGCGTTCGCATACACACTTACACACTCACCCATTTAAACACACGCGCGCTCACTACCCTTATTAAACACCTCCGAAGGACTAATTATTCTTGTTGTGAAACATGCTTAGTCGGGTTGAAATTTGGTACGTGTGATTGCATTTACGGCTAATTATTCTTTTGGTGATAGACGACATATCCGAAGACAAAGAGATACATGTTATGACTTTGTCAATCTCCAGATATGTTAGCCTAGGCGCTTGGATGTGCTTATAGGCCGGAGTAAACTTTGCTTTTGTGTGTTCATATGAGTGAGTTTACCTGTGTGTGCGTATATATTAGATGGAGCCCCGCGCGTTGCTATAGGAATTTAGTATAATAACAATAAGTAAAAATAATGTATAAGATAGCTGGACGACATAAGATTACGTAAGTTAACGTAATTATGATAATTTAAATTTAAATAGTATATAGAACGATAATTTAAATATAAAAGTAAGGCGATATAATTTTATAAAAGAAGAAATGTAGGGAGATAGTTCATACCATATATTAATCATTTAAGCACTTGAAGTGATATGGCTTAACGAAAGAAGAGAGAAATTACATTAACTAATTAAGTTAGGATGAACTATATAGGTATATAGGATATTATAAAAAATAATAAAGATATATGTTGAAATATTATGTGAACTATGTGGGATGATGATTTAACATGCTTGCATTAGCTCTAAAATTTAATAAATTATAAAATTATAGATAATATAACATGTTTACATGATGTTTAAATGTAATGATTGTTAGTGGATGATGATATGGCATCTTTGCATGTTAAGATTTAGAATTAATTGTAACTTTATAGTAAGAGAGGATACTTGCATTTGTAGCATGTTTCTAAAATAAGCGTCTATGTTTCACATAGATGTATAACTTTACTTGAGATAAAACAATCCCCCAATTATGTAGTAATTCTACTTTTACAAATGGTCCAGTGGTTGGAATTCGTTGCTTCCGTATTATTCAAACAGAACTTCAATCGGTGCCGTTTTTTAGGCAAATCAACGAGGCAGTAGGTATCTCTACTTGATATTACTTAATTACAAGAGCATCCTATCTTACTGTAAAGTTATTCCCCACTAACTTCTTAAGCTTAACATACAAAGATGCCACGTCATCTTCCACTAACAAGATGCCACATCATTATCCACTAAAGTTATCCCCTACTAACTCCTTAAGCTTAACATGCAAAGATGCCACATCATCTTCCACTAACATGATGCTACATCATCATCCACTAATTAACAAGATGCCATATCATCATCCACTAACAATCATCACATTTAAACATCATGCAAACATGCTATATCTTTATAGTTTTTATAATTTAAGAGCTTTTCAAATACAAACATGTTAAATTATCATCCAACATAATTAACATAATGTTTCAATGTATATCTTTATTATGTTTTATGATATCCTATATACTTATATAGTTTATCCTCACTTAGTTAGTGCTTAAATGATTAATCTATGGTCCAAATTATCTTTCTTTTTTTTCCTCTAATTAAGTCATATCACATCAATTAATTTTAGCCTTTAGATGATTAATCTACGGCCCAAACTATCTCCCTACTTTTCTTCTTCCATAAAATCATACCACCTTACTTTTTACGTTTGAATCACCATTCTACATACTATTTAAATTTAAATTATCATAAACCATATTAATTTACTTAATCTGATGTTATCTAGCTATCTTACACGTTATTTTTTTTTTGTTATCATACGAAATTCCCGCAGCAATGCGCGGGGTTTCACCGAGTAAAATACAAACCAAGATACCGTATTTCAAAGAATTCATGCTATCCAATCATTATTAGCACTCCAAGAAAGAGGGAAAACGAGGTCACAAATAAACACTGAAACATTGACTGATCGACAAAGTAGACGATTGTGGGAAATCCCAGTTCTTTCAAAGAATGGTTAAGATAACATATGACCAGCACATGATTGAATAGTGTGAATTCCTCGAAATGACCACACAACAGAACATTAATTTCGAATTTTTCCCTTGTCTGCTTCATTAGATTTGCACTTGTAATGACATTCATGTGGGATGTGGCTTGGCTTGGGTTTCATCTCTAACCTCCAACTTACTTGGGGTTAGGCTATTGTCTTTGTTGACAACCTAGAATTTCCTTACTTTTAGCCCCATTTGGAATACAGGACTATTTCTAGAATTTCAGGCACTAGCGATAAAAACTGGCCTTCTCAATGGTTGTTGAATTCTGCGTGCACCATTTGTTATACTGAACCAGCAATCCTAATGGAGACTATAGTTATGTAGCACATTCAGTCAGGACCTTATCTGAATCTTTTGGAGAACAACTAAAGCCAATACCCAATAGAGTTATGAAAACAGATCATGCATCAGGAGACAAAGAACAATAATGCGGAAATCTTGTGGAGAATAAACTAAAGCCAGTAGAGCTACGAAAACAGATCATGCATCAGGAGACAAAGAACAATAATGCGGAAATCTTGTGGAGAATAAACTAAAGCCAGTAGAGCTACGAAAACAGATCATGCATCAGGAGACAAAGAACAGTAATGTGGCGCACGATCCCCTTGTCAGTAGCAATGGTTATCCCTGTCATGATTTTGTTGTGACATTTGAATTCTTTATGTGAATTTATCCTGTAAGTGCTCTAGGTCTCAAAAAGTGGTTTCATCAGTGTGGTAGATCCCAACTATTTTTTTTTCTACAATATGTTAAAGTTGTGTTACTTTATACACTTTTGGTCAAGTCTGTCATAATTGGTGTACTAATGTCTCCAGAATCAATATGTGAGATAGCTACTTTCTTTTGGTATTTGCTAGAACCATGGACCTCTCTGGAGGTGCTGAATCATTTTCTTTTCCAACTTAAAAATCCCGCAGGTCTGGCATTGCAATCTTGGTTTTGGCATTTTTTTTGTACAAAATGCAAGCTGATGAGAAGTACATGTAGATATGTTCAGTTTCCCCATTTCATACTAATATCCTGATGTAGTGTGGAGAATGGTTTTCTGACATATATTTATGAGTTAGGCACTGTCCTCCCATATGCCTCGATAGTCATGCAAACTTTAAAAATTGCCATCTCTAATAATTTCAATGTCCCTGCTCAAATCTTGTAGCACATTGGGTGGATGAGACAGTGCATAGACAACCATATACATATATAGAATTCTATTTTCCTCAAAATACTTAGTGACAAATAGAATACTTCCCCTAATAACTGATAGTGGATCGAGAGTTATATCAGTTAGCGTTTTAAAATAAATTCTTTTAGAGGAATCCGTGCATTATAGTTTTCGTCCATAAAATAGTACTTGGTTTCCTGACCCCTTCTACGTCGTTGTGTACATAATGCAACTTCATGATCCTTCAATCTCTTATACTCTGTTTGTGTTTCATCTTCAGGTACTCTTCCGCTTTCATACGTCGGGCTGACCATGTCGATCCATGAAGTAAAAGCACACATCCTTGGATTCCCCTGAACCATCAATCAAATTAGATAATGGGAAATAAATGTTATGGGAGTGTGAAGCAAAATTTAAATTAATAATTAAGCATGTGACATACAACGAAGTTGTCGTCTATGTTGGGACAGACGAAGTATCACCTGCCATATGTATCTTGTGAGAAGGATGTTGCAACCTGGCAGCGATCTCTACAACCGCATTTGGGACGATCAGACCATTCAGGTATACCTAATGGATTTGATCTCTAGTGTAAGCTAGCGGACTGAACCTGGCGCTCGTACTCCATCCATGCTTGAATGAATTGTGTGGTCGTCTCAGGTTGAGTTATCGTCGAACCGATAGAAGATCTTCGCACCGTATCGATCCACTTTACGTATCTACATTTGCGGTCTTCTTCCTGTGTGCAGAAATTAATGACCGTAGACGGATGTAAGTATATGACAGACGCAATAGGAGTAAGTGAAAAATTAGTGGTACTTACAACGAAATCATCATCGACAATGTTAGGACAGACGAAGCATCTCTGTCCTAGAGTTCGTTGTCGAATGGACCTTATCACCTGGCAACGGTCTCCAGACCTACACTCTGGACGCTCCCGCCAAGTGGGCAGTCCCAGTAGATTTACTTGCCATTGTAAGGATTCGGCAGTTTTTCGTCGATCGTACTCATCCTTCCTCCTTAGGTAGTCCGATAATGGTTCGCTGCATGGATATGGGCGTGCCCTGTCACGTTGTGGATTCGTCGTATCAACCCACTCAACGAAGGTCGCACAAACTATGATAAGTCTAAAAATTTCGAGATATTTTAGGCACGTGGTTAGCGATGTATGTATTAGACATGTGCAAATGTAGAGATTACAATGCATTGAATAGATACTTGGTAAATGTTTGGGCATTGGAAAAATCTCCTACCGCGGATTTCAGTAGTAAGTGATGTCATGAGTATACATCGATCACCGCATGCGCAGATTGGACGGTCGCACCATGGTGGAAATAGACCTGCGAGTGGATCTCTCTGCCAGTCCAAATGCTCGCGGAATGGAGCTTTCATTCTGTTGAATTGGAGGCTGAAGACAATGGGAAATGTAAAGAGAAAAGGATTTGATGAGCTCTTGTTTGGTCAAGGTATGTACTTATAGTGCCGTAACGACTGTAGGAAGCGTACCCCTGAAGATAGGGCTGATGTGTGAAGATAGGGCCGATGTGTGGATAGACTTGATGGGCACGAGCGATCAGTCTGTACTGAAAGGTGGTCACGACTAGTCGAGCTCTTGCATGATCGCTTTCATAACTCGGCAGTCGATAAAGTTGAAAATGGGGTGGACCACAAAGTGACATGTGCACCGAAAGTAGATAGCACACCACGTGCATGCATTTATGCGCATGTCTTATAGTGCGCTGCAAAGTTCGAAGCGAATCATTTGTCCTGATTCAATGATTCGCCAGCACCGGACTTGTACATCTCTCGCAAACCGTAGTTTGCGTACGAGTCAAGCTGAGGCCTCCCAATGTTGAGGCGCTCGTGCGCCCACAACATAAGTAGCAACGGGCATCCAGGGAGTGAACTTTGCTTGCCGTTCCTCACGCAAGCATCACATAGTCCGGCATATATCGCCGCAAGTACCGCCGACCCCCAACTGTACTGTGGAATCTCTGAGATAGGTAACTCTGCAATCTGCTCCGCGTAGTGGATGAAGTGCTTGTCCACGGAGTCAGCGTGAGTTCCCGTGAACATCACCCATCCAAACAACCACAACAGGTAAGCGACTAAGTGTCGGCGCACGATCCACTCCTCCTGGTCATCAGGGAAGACATCCTGTCGAAACTGATTCAACCAACTTTTCGTCGCCCCGTGCCCATCTGATCCACTACCGCCTCATTCTCCTCCGCTGTGTCAACACGCATAGGCGAATCCAGTTCTTCGTCGTCCGAGTCATCGGCCTCACGATTATTGTCACGAACAATGACCTCTGCTTGTGTATTACCCTCTACTACTTCTTCCCCTTGACCTTGCTCAGTCCGCCAAACATTTTCCACTTGTGCACCTTCCAACGGAGTTTCTTCCACCACGGCATGACTAGACTCCCCCGATCGGTCAACAAATGTTGTCTTCCGCACCAGTATTGTCAGGCTATACCCTTTCTCCCTTACCTTACTAACAAACTTCGTCCAACTACCAGTTGACGCAACCTCCACTACTCTCCATAGCCATCCATGTTGACCCCTCACTGGCCACACGGCGTTTATCACAAATTTATCGAGCACTGGATCTACCTCAAACATATTATACAACCACCCTAACAGGTCGTTCAAACCCATATGCTCCGGTGCATTCAGACTAGTATCATAGAAGACATATACAGTCAAATCCACCCCGCTATCACATATTTGTATATGAGCATTGCCATAATACAGACGAATGGGCATATCACCTGACATCCTGATAAAACATGACAAATTGTGTAACATTTAATCATTTAATCCTTCGATAATTACCCTATTACAACTTATACTACATTGCCATGTACTAACTTACAACTTATATTAACAAGCAACTAGTTTCATAATCCAAATAAAATACAGTACCTTCTACCTAATTTTACACACAACTAATTAATAACATGTACTGACTAACAACTAATTTAACCATACGATTACTTAAATACCTCTACTAACATTTAGCAATGACAAATGCTAACAAACAATACTTACTAACATTGAACAATGCGAAACAATTAACAAATCACAAACCATTTTTTTATTAAACTTTCATATGCCTCATACTTAGGGATTAGTAATGCATACCTTAATGGAGGCCGTCGCCAACATTTTGCCCCTGGCCAGCACCTTCTCAGCCTCCTCTCCCACTGCCAGCCCTTCCCCTCACTCCCTCCGGCACCTCGGTGACGCAATGGTGACTCTCGGCGGCGGCTGGCGATGTGGTTCAGAGCAAAGCAAGAAGAAGCATGCGGCCAAGGCGCACAGTCTTTAGAAGGGCCTGTCGAACGCCCATTGTTCGACAGGGGGCGGTGGGGGGACCTGTCGAACGACCCCGGTTCGACAGGCTGCGTGGCGCCGGGTGGTGGGCCCCGTCGAACTCCCTCTGTTCAATAGGCTGCCCAGTCGAAGAGCAGCCGTTCGACAGGGTCCAGTCGAACTCCCACCGTTCGATAGGGCACCTATCAAACTACACCCAATCAACAGGAACCTATATCCGCGATTTCCCCGGGTTGACCACTACTTTTGCGATTTTCCATTAAAATAATATTAATTCTCAAAAAAAATTCTAACAAGTGTAGTAGGTGTACTAGAGGGGGTAAATCTGAAAAAAGAATCCATGGCATTGTTATAATTTTACAATTAACGGAGGGTGTAATCCGTAATTCAGAGGACAATAAGCCTGGCGGCCTTGCCTGGTCGGTTAAGGGCAGCTGTAGAGGTTTCCGTCGAGGCACGAGCAATGCGCGAGACACAGAAATCGGCGTTTTTCAGTCCACATCGCTGCTCGCCCTTGCCTTTGTCGAACCATGCTCGCTCACTCGTCTCCTCCCTACCATCAGAAAGCTCCGGTAAAACTACAGGCCCCACCTCCGGTAAAAATATGTATGATTGAATAATTTGAAACAATTTGTTTTGATTGTATTGAAGGGTTGAAGAGTTGATCATCGTAGAGCTACCTGCTGTTGTGGCGTATTGAGAAGAGATTAAAATTTGAATTGACTGCATGCTCCACTTTTCTCTTCTCGGGTGTGTCATCAAAGTACTGTGTATATATTTTTCTCTTGTTGTTGGTTGGAGTAATTTTTGACGACAACGATCCAACGCAGAGGCATAATCTGACTTTTGACGACGGCAAAGCGTTAGCTGAAAAATATGATGTATATATCAAAGTCCCTGTGTACTAGATAAATGCAAGTACAACTTAACCATTGGAAAAAAATAAAATCAATGATAATTGATAAACCATAAAAGCAAGGGAGAAAACACACTTCATATATATTGTGCCAATATGTAGTCATTGCAGTCTGATTAAGTTGCCTCGCCGTGTCGTTGGCCGCAGCAACGCAACGACTGCACACACAACCCCGTTCGTAAGAAAGTCAGAACTCACAACCTTAGAACAAATTCAGATTCCACTGATGATGCTCTACTACCGAGAGTAATAGCAGGACTGTAGGAGTATACTGTAAATCACAGAGTTTAGATATACTCCATTAACAATATGAAGCTTAGAGTTTTCATAAGACACTAGTAATAATTTTCCTCCAAAATCTCAGTAGAAGTCCTGATCTCCAATTAGAGACTAAACTAACTCTGCGAAATACACCAAGTATATGATTCAGATCACTTGCAGACATCCCCTCCACGAAACATCCTGTCTCTCTAATAGATATAAAGTTAAGCACAAAAAATCAATAGATATGCTATTGCAATTTCTGGAAGCTATCATGGAAAAAGAAAAATTCAGAACAGCCTATCCAAGCACTGACTTCATAGCAACTGCTCTCAGCTTGAATGGATTATGGGCCATGGCAAATGCTGATGAAGCTTCCAATCTTCAGATTCTTCAGGGTGACAAAATGTGATTATATATAAATTACATCATGAAACGATCCTAGCTGAATATTTTCCTTGATGAATATTTTCCTTGATCAAATGCAGAGGAGAGTCGACGACTCCACACACAAGGAGGCAGGAGCATGGGGGCGGAGCTGGAACGAAATGGAGGAGGGTGCCTCTTACTTAATTTACTCTACTTTAGATCAAGTTTAAGCTGATACGGGTGCCTAAGTTTGTATTTAGGGGGTGCACATATGGTGAAAATCGGTGAGGTATAGCACTATAGCTAAATTTTTTTCTTAACCGGGTTTCTAGGCACCCCCCTCCCATGCTCTACCTTCGCCCCTAAGCATGGCAATGCTTGTTACACTGCAGCATTCGTCTGTCGCTGCCGTCACCATGGCCGCGCTCGCGGATGAAATGGTGGAGGGCGATGGCGGCGGCTGATGTCCAAAGGAGCGCCCAAGGGCTTACTCCCTCCGCCAGAAAAAAAAAAAACTCAATTCTAGTTTTGAATCTGGATATACAGATTCAAACTTAGTATTGGGTTTTTTAAGGACGGAAGGAGTAGCAATCACAGTCTCCCAGATCGCTCGGTTGGTAGCGGGCGGAAATACTAAAACACCATTCCAACTTAATTAGAAAAAAGCCTAAAGTACACATAACAATCAACGCTCGGATTTAATCCTACTACACTACTCCCTCCTTCCCAAATTGATTATCATGTAATAGAATCTAAAATTTCTTAAATTGATCATCATATAACTGCATGGATACGGATTTTATCGGAATACAATTAATGCAGTATGGGAGAATGTGTGCATGATAGGAGGTAATTAGCATGGGGGTTTTAATCGATACATGCATTGTGGGAGATTGTGTGCATGGTGTCTTGATTGATGTGATTTAAATTGTCCTTGATCTTGGTGTATAAATTTATATATGATCAATTTGAAAAGGAGGAAGTACTAGTGCATACAGTGGTGGCACCGTAAAAGGGCCCCTCTTAGGCCCTTCATAGTGCTCCTAGCTAGAGGGTTACCTCGTTTGCCAGCTAGTCCAAAATCTGACGTGGATGAATAAAGGTGGTGGGACCCATATCTTTGCTAAGGATTGCATCCCCTAGCTAGGGTGTGGTTTCTTCATGCCAAAAGGGAAACTGTGAGTGGTCCCCTCATAGGCTTGCGTGCATGGGAGGGAGAGATGGAAGTGAAAAAAGAGATGGGTGGGGCCTACTAATATGGGTGGGACCCACTAACATATATACTGTTTAAGACACATACATTGTGAGGTGTGGTTCTCTACCCGGTTGTTGACGACCAAATTTGGTAAATTATGAACAAGGTTCGACATTGGGATCGAGGCGGATTCGATAAAGATCGATTCGAAGAACAGAGTACGCATCGGCTGTGAAGGCGTCGACTGGAGTCTTCATCGGCTGAGGTGGATCGGACAGAGGACAGCCAATACAGCCGATACAGACGATAGAGGTGATGCAGCCGATTCCGATGATGATGGTTTCAAAGATGTTTCTAGAATCGATCAAGGTGCTTCACAAGGATTGCCATGATGGAGATAAAGCTCTCGGATAGGCAATTGTATCTATTAATTAGGATATTTCATGTAATTTTCTTACAGATATGTTTGGGCAAAAATCTGCCGCAAAGACTTATGGTATCTTAGAGTTTGTTAGAGATAAGTGTCGTGTCCGGCAAGGACATATTCTGTAATCTCGGGTATGAATAGAACCCAAACCCATGTAATCAATTAACAATCGTTCAATACAATCTCGACGCATCGCCACCCTTTTTTACCTTCGTTTATTTCGACGAGTTCTTACTTTTAGGTTGAGCTGTATCGGTTTCGATCTTCAACTAGAGGTAAAACTTGTTATGGCAACTTGCGTTCTCGGGGTTAATGCTTCCATCTTTGTGACACTTTAACCCTGTTTATGTAATTCGTCGAGTTATCATATACACGTTGTAATCTATGATAGTTACGCTATATAACTTGTTATCGGCTGGTTCTTATTGTCGGGAAGCAATCGGTAAAGTTATGTTTTGTTATTAACCTAGATTGTATTGTGTATCTACCATCTCTTGAAGGTTTTCATCATCTTGCTTAGATCTCATACTTGTCTTTATGCTTAATGCTGTATCGGTTGAGTTTGATCTATTAAGTAATATTTATAATTATGAATATCTGGCTTGTTTTATGATCATTGAGAGAGATAGTATCGGGGTTTCAGCCGATCTTACCTGATTTAGCTTTATGTCTTATATGCTTAATTGATATGCTAAATCTGCTCTTTATATTAAGATCTTGTTGCAATAAAGTATATTAAGCTTTTGTTTGATATATTCTACCTGTTTTAATATCTTAATATAGAGTGGTATCGGAGTATTAGCCGATACATGCTAGATCTATCTGATCGGCTATGCTATAAGCGTTTATAATTCTTATGTTAATGCATACATCGATATAAGTGATTTATACTGTCTCGGCATGGCGATAGATCTATCCCAATCACTTTGTTTAAATATACATCGACAGAAGGATTATATAGCGTTAATATCTACAGTCGATCGAGTAGATTTAGTCTTATCTTGCTTATTTATAACTGCCGATCGATTCACATATGACATCGGCTTGGAGATAAATGATACGTCATCGGCGACTAGCCGATCGGCTATCGTTTATATATTTAACCACGGTTTTTCTTGTCTTTCTTTCTTGTTGATTGCAGGATCAAATCAACTGGCACGCTCACGAACCTAAAAGCAAGATTTTGGACTTGCACTGAAGTTAAGCAGATCTTCCAGGCCAGTGTGTGTTTTTCGCATCAACACGCTTTTGGCACGCCCGGTGGGACCGAGTTTCAACGACTTCTTCCTATGGCTGAGAAACCACCGCAGTCACCGGGGACAGGAGTCAAACCTCCCGCAACCAAACCCCCGGGAGCTAAGCATCCATCAGCTGAGGTGGAAGCTAGTAACGTTATTCCAGTCACACTTGATAAGCTGACGTCCGAACAGAGGCAGGAGCTTGAACAGATGATGAGTAGCGTGAAGGACAAGTTCATGAATTCGTTTAAGGAGACCCACCAAGGGACAATTATTCAGAAATACAAGCTGAAAGTGATTGCTGCCGATGAAGCTGGAACAAGTTCATCCCAAGGTGGTAAAGGTGCTGTAGATGCCTCGGGCGACAAAGGTGACGGGCTTCAGGATGGTGTGGTTGGCGAAGATGGTGCTGAAGTGCAAGAAGAACCTCCTAGGTGCACCAATTTCCAGGACCAAGTTGATTATGCGGTATAGCATGCCTTGTTCAACCAATCTAGAGTGCTTGTTAATACATTGACAAATATGATCAAGTCTGTGATTGATGGTACGATAGCTGAGCATCAGACCATGAGGCCAGTCTACTTGCCGGGTGGCGTCTTCCCAAATTACAGAAACTTGGTGACAGGTAACCAACAGAGTACTTCCAATGCACCACCAGTTCAGCCGACGGCAGCAGCTTCGACTCCGGCACCAGCTGCGCCATCATCGGCACAAAGGCAGACGATTAATCCTCGTCTCTTGTCTAGAGATCAACCGCAACATGCTAGTCAGAATATCAGTCGGCTGTCCTAGGAGCAGATTGCTTCAATGTTCCTACCAACTCAGCCAACTGCCGGACCAGTGCTGTCGACGCCGATTCAGCAGACGCCACCAAGACAACAAGTGGTTCAGCCGATTTAACAGTAGACGGTTCAGCCGATTCAACAACAGACAGTTCGGCCGATTCAGCGGTAGATGGTGCAGCAGATACCAACTGGGTTGAGAACACCTGATAATCGGCAAAGACAACAAACAGTGACCCAAGTTATCCCTGAGCACTTGGTACATAATGTACAACCGGATCAATCGGTTGCAGCCCAAGTTATTCCTGAGCACCTGGTGCAGAATATACAGCTGAATTTCCAGAATTATCAAGGGGGTAATTTGAATTATCAATACCAACCTCCGTCACCTCACGTTCAGTACCGACAAGGAGGATCACCTCAGCCCCAATTTGTTCCCCAGCTCAATCAGTTCTAGCCGATACAGCAACAGGTGCAAGGAGTACCTCAACAGAGGCCATGAGCCGACTTGATTGCAGATATCATGAGGGAACAGTTTGGACTTAAGCCGAAGTGATACCGGAAATTTGTATCGGCAACCATACCCTGAGTGGTTTGAGAGGGTTCCACTGCCAAACCGATACAAAGTTCCCGATTTTTCGAAATTCTCAGGACAAGACAATATTTTGACATATGAGCATGTCAGCCGATTCTTGGCTCAATGTGGAGAAGCATCGGCTGTTGATGCTTTAAGGGTTCGGTTGTTTCTTTTGTCTTTGTCCGGGACAACATTTACATGGTTTTCTTCATTGCCTTACAATTCTGTTCAAGGTTGGGTTGACTTGGAGAAACAATTTCATAGCTACTTCTACAGTGGGACCCATGAGATGAAGCTCTCCGATTTGACAGCAGTTAGGCAGAGGCATGATGAAACCGCACAAGATTATATCCAGAGGTTCAGAGATATGAGGAACAAGTGTTATAGTTTGTCTTTGACAGATTCCTAGCTAGCCGATCTCGCATTCCAGGGTTTAATAGCTCCGATCAAGGAGAAATTCTCATCACAGGAGTTCGAAAGCTTGTCTCATCTTGCACAGAAGGTGACCCTGCATGAACAAAGGTTTGCGGAGGCTAAGAAGAATTTCAAGAAGATCAATCATGTGTATCCTAAAATGTTTGATTCCGACGAAGAGGATGATTCCGAAGTAGCAGCAGCTGAATGGGTTAGAAGCAAAAAGGTCGTACAATGCCAATGGGTGAAGAATTCCGGAAAGGAAGAAAGGTATGACTTTGATATTACTAAAGCTGATAAAATTTTTGATTTGCTGCTTCGGGAGAAACAAATACAACTTCCTGCTAGCCACATAATACCATCGGCTAAGGAGCTAGGGAAAAGGAAGTATTGCAAGTGGCACAATTCTGGTTCCCACTCCACCAATGATTGCAAAGTTTTAGGCAGCAGTCCAGGCAGCTATTGAGGGAGGAAAGATTAAATTTGATGATGCTAAGAAGCCGATGAAGGTGGATGGACATCCTTTCCCTGTCAATATGGTGCATACAGCTGGGAGAGCAGCTGATAGAGGAAAAACTCGAAGTTCTTAGTTGAATTCAGCCGGGATTATCAATAAATATCAGAAAAGGCATGATAAGCAACAGGAGAAATACTACGAGCAAGATGATGATGGTTTCGATCCTCATTGGGGTTGTTAGTTCTTCAGATTTTGCTGGAATGAGGGGATGAGGCTACCATCAATCGAAGATTGCCTTGGATGCAGTAATAATGCAGGGTGTTCAAGCCGATCTTACAGCAGAAGCAATCGGCCAAGTCAAAAGAGAGTTCCTGTTCATCAGAGCTTGGGCCCGGTCAATCAAGATTGTTATCAAGATGACGATGAGGACAGGAAGACACAGTGGTGCCCTTCTGGTATTTTTACAAAGAATCAGAAGAGGAGGGTTCAACGGATGAGAAACAGGGAACGTTTTCAAGAAGTAGAGCAAGAAATCAATCATCGGCTGAAGAAGACAAAACCCAGGCAGGAGTGGCGTGTCAAGAGCAAGATTGCAACAGCCTGATGAGACTGAGGCCGACAAAGCAAAGAGGTTGGCTAAAGGAAAGAGTGTTGCATCTGCATCGGTAAACATGGTGTTCGTGTTACCTGCGGAATATGAAGCCATACAAGCCGATGTTGATGATGTTGAGGAGGCCTCGGCTAGGTTGATTTTGTCGCCAGAGCAAGCTATTTTAGAAAAGCAAGATTTTGGATCTGCATTGAAGTTAAACAGATCTTCCAGGCCAGTATGTGTTTTTCGCATCAACACCGGTTTCTGCTCTAGCGAGGCTTTGGGCTCCTCAAGTGTGCTACCGCACTGCTACTGCCCTTATAAGGACGGTCTCATGTTTTTTTTCTTCCCTTTTATAAATAAAATGGCAGAGCTCCTGACTGTTCCTTAAAAAAGTATTTTTCTTCGTGTTATCTTTTCTTTCATTTGCATTTGTCTATATTTGGGCAAAGAACTTGGTAATAAATAGATAATTATAGCTTTTGTTGAAGAAAAACTGGATTATGCATTATAAAAAAAATAAAATACTTAGATTTGCAAGCAGCTGAACCTCAACAGTTGAACAAAAGAAGGGATTATACCATACAAATCGCTTGAATGAACTCCTTAACGGCGTAATGTATTAGGATATGATGAAGCAAGAGTTAACAGGATTAATATCTTCATCCAAATCAGTTGTGGTATTAATAATATATTTCTTCCGGTAGCGGTGGGCCAGGATTGTCAGCGGCGGCGCGAGGTGGGCTCTAGATCAACAGGTCCATTGTTTCGCTTATTCGAACAACATAGTTACAAACAAGAAATAATTTTTGAATAAAAAGTTTATATACGTGTTCTTATAGACCTAAAAACAAAGACTGAAAAATAAACTTCGATGAGAAAACCCTAAAATCAACTTCAAATTTAAGGTTAAAAATTTAAATTTTGGCTAATAAGCATAAATATAATCGAAAGCTAAATTTGAAAATTCAAATTTTGGCTAATAAACATAAATATAATCGAAAGCCGAATAGATGAGGCCAGATCGAGCAAGCGTTTGCGCATGTGCGGGATCTGGAGTCAATCAGGATGCCAGCGGCGTGGTGCCGGGCGTCGACCCGACCCGACAGGTTGTTGCTCGCTGCTCGGTGTTTGGCGGCAAGGCGCGCTGCAACCCAGCGGATCCGCTGGGCCGCCTCGCGCCGCACTCCTGATCGAGTCCGAGTCGGCTCGACGCCACCAGAGGCACTAGCAATGCCAAGCCCAGGCCACCTCCACCTGGGCCCATGACTCTGCGAGTCAGCGCCATGGCGTCATCACCAAACATGGGAGGAAATCAGGAATCACTTTGACTCCCTCTAGATCTGATTCGTATCCCTCAACCATAATACCAGATATTTCGACTCTCAACTATTAAAACCGGTGCAATTTGACTCTCTCGGTGGTTTTGAAGGGCAGTTTTGCTGACGTGGCGCCTACGTGGCGGTGTTGATTCAGTCTTTGTTCCACGTGGAGATGACGTGGCGCTTATGTGTATTAGAATTAAAAAAAATACATGCGGGACTCATTTGTCATAAAAAAAGGGGGACCCACTAACATGTGGGGCCCACATGTTTATCCTCTTTCTTCTTCCTCCTCTTTCTCCAGCACTCTCCCTTCTCTCTCTCCGCGTTTCTCTTCAAAAGCGTGTGCCGGTTCGCGCAGCGGCGGTCGGGCCTCCTCCAACCTCATTAGCAGCGGTGGCGCTGGGGTCCTCCCAAGCGGCGGGTGGCGTGCCTTCCCCAGCGGCGGCCGGAGCGGCGGTGGCTGGCACCTCCCCAGCTGGTGGTGGCGGCGGGCTCCTCCCCAACGGCTATGGCGGCGGGCTCCTCCCAAGCGGCGTGGGTGGCGGGTGAGGCGCGGGTGGTGGAGCTAGGAGGAGAGGTGCAGGATCTCCGCCTCGATGTGGCAGATCTTGGCCTCGACGTCGTAGCCGCGGCGACATCAAGTCACGGCGGTGTTCTCCTTTCTCGGCCCTTGGGACGGCCGCAATGGTGGGGTTCTGGGGGAGCGAAGCCGATCTGAAAGACGAGGAGAGTGGGATGAGTGGGTCCTCCTCATTAGTGATGGATCGGTGGAAGGCGTGGCTGTCTAGTGAGATGGGCATCACGCTCCACGCCGACGCTCATCGTCATCGCTCCACGTCGTCGGTGCAAGTCGTCCCCGAGACCACTCCTCACTTCGCGCCACTGCCTTGAGGCCGAGACGTGGTCGCTCCTCCTGGAGGACGATGAGTTGTAGTCCGCCTCGAGGCTGCATCGTCAGCGCTCCGTCTCGAGGCAAGTCCGCCTCCCGCTCGTCGCTGCTGCTCGGGCCCCGAGCGCTTGCGGCCGCCTACAGACGAAGAGAAATGGAAGAAGAAGAGAAAGAGAAAGGAAAAAAGGATATACTTGTGGGCCCACATGTCAGTGGGTCCCACATATTTTGTATGAATGACGAATGGGTCCCGCACATATGTTTTTTAATTCTAATACACATAAGCGCCACGTCAACTCCGCGTGAACAAAGACCGAGTCAACACCACCATGTAGGCGCCACGTCAGCGAAACCGCCCTTCAAAACGTTAAGGAGTCAAATTGCGCCGGTTTTAATAGTTGGGGGTCGAAATATCCTGTATTGCAGTTGAGGGATACGAATCAGAGTCGGTCACCAGTGAAGGGAGTCAAAGTGAACTTATTCCATCTCACAAATTAGTAGCTATTCATTCTGGGTGGCAAACCCTTTCCGTCAGCCCATATTCCTCCTCCTCTTTTATTGAGCTGTCCCGGCCTATGCATCCACCTCGTAAATTTCCACCAATTCCCCGTCCCCCAACCGACTCACCCCAAATCGATTGCCGGAGGAGGAATGCATGCACCGATCATGAGGTTCCCCACATCAACTGAAACCCTAAACTGCTCAGGTATGGCGTGGACCACCGCGGAGGAGGGGGAGGGAGAGGCGGCGACGGGGTCCCGGTCATCGTTGAGGGCAAGCCGGCGGTGGAATCCTAAAGCTGCAGGCAGCCCCACGCCGCCCACGGTGATCACCCAGTTGAGGGCGTCCCAGTCGGAATCGTCGTCGTGGCGCGGCAAGAGAAAGAGGTCCGGAACCGCCGAGGAGCGGAGGGGAGGTAGGACGACCGGCCGCGATGGTGAGGAGAATGCCGAGAAGGAGAAGGAACAGGAGGAGGAGGCGGCGGTGGCCTCAGCTTCGCCACTGGCAGAGCATGCCTCTTCTGAGGCGTCATCCGCCGTAAGTTCCCCCCTACGTTGGCCTTCCCTCCCTCACGCCGTCTTGCGGGAAACTGCCTCGGAGAGACCATCTTCGAGCCATTCGAGGGCATCGACCTAGACATCGTTAGGGCCCATGAGAAATTGAAAACCAGATACTTTGCTAAGCAAGGTAAAAATCGACCCCTCCTCCCTCTTATGCTCTGAGATGGTGAACTTGGTTGAATTGGATGAACTATGGTAAAATTTGCAAAGCACCTTGTAATGTGCTCTTTATTCTACTGAATTGGATGCATTATTTGACTTAATTTGAATGTCACTTTAATATACCAGCCTGCATGAAGTAGAACTGATGTTATATGCACTGTTAGTCTTATGCACTATTTAACTAAAATGGTGAACTTGGTTCAATTGGATGCACTATGTTTCAATTTGCATATCACCTTCTCTATGTATATGCGCTCTTTATTTCTACTGAATTGGATGCACTATTGAACTTAATTTGGATGCCACTTTG
>CM020188.1:367032-396355 GCA_009805545.1 Oryza longistaminata | reverse complement strand
ACCATTGTAGCATTTCACCCGAGAGTATTCTAAGGGTATTGTATTTATTTTATCCCGTGGGAAGATCATGTAGAGAGAACTTGACTAATAATTTATATGTTACTTGTGACAATCATATTCTAAGCAGGGGTTAAGATAATCCAAGGGTAGAGTGACACACAAAAAGTAGCTACTCATTTTCATAATATATTATCTAAGCTAAATGGAAAGAAATTAGAAAAGGAAATCTATTCCTATACTTCTAGTATACATAGTATACATACATTATAGTTATCCGATATACTAGCTAATACCCTCTATCCGATGCCCTCTTGTTACTTCTAGAAGCCACTCCTGACTGCCGAGTTCCTTACGACAGCCCGTCATGGCCATACAACCGGGGCTAAATACGGAGGAATACCCTCCCTAGGGAATTAACTTAGGATTATATACACGTGGGGAGGAATACCCGTACTGAGCTGTCACCATCAGCGGCCCACCTCTCATCCGCAGCATATAACCCCAAATAATGATATCCCGTAATCTAGACACCACGTCTAAACTACCAGATACTACCCTAATATCATCGTCATAACATAGAGTAATTGCATAAGCAAACATTATACCCGCACCAAAGCATCTCCCAGATAAGCTAGCAACATATTCAGTATAACATGAACATAATGTAAAGTAGGCATTCATATACTCGGAAAGTATTTCAATACCATAAATGTATAAAGAAGAGTATTCTAATAATAGTACAAAGCTTACAAAAGAGGAAAGGAAAGCTACTAGAGCCATACCCGAACTCTTCCGAAGGCTTTCGGACTCCTGATTTCTATTCTATTCCTATTCCACTAGCTTGATACTAGTAAACTAAACTAAAGAGAATATGAGAGAGCTATGCTTGAGGTGTGTGAGTGAAGTGAGAAGGTGAAGTCCTTATATAGAGGTAGTTATGACGGTTGTGGAAGGGGAATTTTCTAAAGTGCCCTCCAACCGTCATTGGGATGCAATCCTGGACGTCCACGCCGAACCCTGCATCAAACGGTGCCAAGGTGGGTTCAGCCGAACCACCAGGTTTGGCCGAACCATGGGCTGGGCCATCCCGGCCCATCTTCGGCTGACGGCCTCCTCTAGTGCTTCACTTTGTAGACTTGTGAATTTCGGCCCAATTCATCGTGTCAATTCTGAGTTCTTAGCCCATTCATGCATAAGTCTGATTCTCGACATCGTCCGATTGATTTATCGTCTGTGTTGATGTCGATTCTCCTCCACTTTATGATCATTCTCTATAAAAAGGTTAGTATACCTAATACCAGTCGAATATTATTATTCTAACATATATATGCATTGCAAGCATTACTAGTTCTACTTTATTTTGATAATATTGACGGTCGAAACTGATCGATAACGACCGTCAACAGTTGTCAGGTTGAGCTATATGATTGTGGTGTCTGGAATACAAGTTCACAAAATTTGTCTGGTGGTGCAACAAATTTGCACCGGACTCTTTCCGTAAACATATAACATATTGTTAGGACAGTAGGCATATTGAATCATTGAATTTCCTTGTGTCATGAAATATATACATATTTCCCTGCATGAACTAGTTTCCTTGTGTGAAGAATGGTTCAAAACTAATTTTCTTCCTCTGCATTGTATCATTACTAAAGCTATCACTACTTTCAGATCGTCAACTCAAGTTAGCTTCATTGGATAACAATGCGCGGCTTTCTTGCTTCATAAATCCAAGATTGAACCATGTCCGTGAATCAGCTACAAAGACAATTCTTCAGATTGCAAAAGTTGTTCTGGGTTTGTCTTCATATATTGGTATGTAATACACATCCTCTTATCGAAGATTCCCACCATGTTTTCCGTGAGTATTTCTTTTCTAACCGATGTGCACATTTGCAGATGGTAAACTGTTGGGACAATCCTCTGGTTTTCTAAAAGAATGAGATGCAGAGAGTAAAATTGGCATTGTTTTGACATTTGCGCTCGTGATCCAATCAAAGTCTCCATCATGTGATCAGTGGTTGGCCAGAGATGAATATGCTCCCCATGCTAAGATGAGCTTACATCCAACCTCTTTCCTTTGAACCTAGATGGTATGCAATGGGCGCATGGCAGCATGAGGCTTGGAGCATAACTCGCTCATTCTTGGAGCATAACTCACGACTCGATCGAGTTGAGAGCAGGTGCACAGGCTGATACCAAATAGTGTGGTCTAGGAAAAACTGAAATTGATAGGCAGATCACCCTCGAGTTTTCGGCTTCTTCGAAAGATTGAGACTTTGATCGGCTTTGGTGGGCAAGGCCATTTCTAATATCTTTGTTGCTCAAGTCCCTAATAATATACCAGTCCCCTTTAGCTTGGTGCCAATTTACTAATTAGGAGATCTAAGACAAACTAAGAATAGGAAACAAAATCCTAAACCACCTAAACAAAGTCAACATATCTACTGATTACATGTGCATATGGTATTTGATCCCATAACATTGGTCCATAGCATATGTCTTCTGCAACGAATTTTCAGGTTTCTGTTCATTTGTCAGATAAGGTTGACACAATTGTAGATGCTGACCTGCTGCAATACGACAAACAATATAATCTTGCTATGTTCAAGATTTCTATAGATCTATCTGCTCAGATACTCTCTTTTACTAGTGAGCTAAAGTGTGCTCAAAAGGTTTTTGTACTGCACTACGACAAACAATATAATCTTGCTATGTTCAAGATTTCTATAGATCTATCTGCTCAGATACTCTCTTTTACTAGTGAGCTAAAGTGTGCTCAAAAGGTTTTTGTACTGCACTACGACAAACAATATAATCTTGCTATGTTCAAGATTTCTATAGATCTATCTGTTCAGGTACCCTCTTTTACTAGTGAGCTAAAGTGTGCTCAAAAGGTTTTTGTACTGCACTACGACAAACAATATAATCTTGCTATGTTCAAGATTTCTATAGATCTATCTGTTCAGGTACCCTCTTTTACTAGTGAGCTAAAGTGTGCTCAAAAGGTTTTTGTACTGCACTACGACAAACAATATAATCTTGCTATGTTCAAGATTTCTATAGATCTATCTGCTCAGATACTCTCTTTTACTAGTGAGCTAAAGTGTGCTCAAAAGGTTTTTGTACTGCACTACGACAAACAATATAATCTTGCTATGTTCAAGATTTCTATAGATCTATCTGTTCAGGTACCCTCTTTTACTAGTGAGCTAAAGTGTGCTCAAAAGGTTTTTGTACTGCACTACGACAAACAATATAATCTTGCTATGTTCAAGATTTCTATAGATCTATCTGTTCAGGTACCCTCTTTTACTAGTGAGCTAAAGTGTGCTCAAAAGGTTTTTGTACTGCACTACGACAAACAATATAATCTTGCTATGTTCAAGATTTCTATAGATCTATCTGCTCAGATATCCTCTTTTACTAGTGAGCTAAAGTGTGCTCAAAAGGTTTTTGTACTGCACTACGACAAACAATATAATCTTGCTATGTTCAAGATTTCTATAGATCTATCTGTTCAGGTACCCTCTTTTACTAGTGAGCTAAAGTGTGCTCAAGAGGTTTTTGTACTCAGAAGAGATGAGGATCGAAATATAAGTATAGATCATGGCAATGTGACATATAAGGGTCCAAGCAGCTAGCATCATCATCATTATATGTTCATCAGCTGTGGAGCCAGTAAGATATAATTATATCAATTTTGATTTACGTATAATACAGTTTGCTTTTTTTTGTCTTTATTGACTTGTGTTGCTGATAATTCTAATATTCGTGGTTCCAATGTTTTAGTTTGCTATAGGAGGACCGGTCATCAACTTTGACACACAAATCGTTGGAATGTTCAGTATTCCAGAAATAGAATGTATACCTTCTTACATTACACGAAATGCTTACACATGTGGAAGAGATTTTAGTAGGTTATTCTTTCTATTGTATTGTTGTATGATTTTACTTAATTTATTCTAATGTATATGTTAATATTAGACCATCCTCTTTTGATAGAATGTTTTGATTCCAACTTTAAGCATTTTAGACAGAATATTTCATTTTAGCCGAAATAGATGGTTTAAAATGGTTGTATGATGATGTTTTGCCTCTTCGAATCTCATTATGATTATTTGGTATAGCTGCATTCCTCATCCGTATGTTGGGATAAAGTTTACTGCCATTATCACACAATATTTTAGTTGTGGCGAGATCCAGTGCATATTCATTATGTTTCTATAAATGAGTAACAACAACAAGTATTTTAGTCCCAAAATACAGAGTACGGATGAAATCTCCCAAAATACATGAAATGTAATAAGAGTAGTAATAGTAAAGGTTGGTTAAGTGCACAGGATAGAAACTATATTTCATGTGTATTATATTGTCTTATGTTCTTTATCACATGTTTTTCTTATTACTATTGTCAGTTGGAGAACTTCTTGTTGCATATTGGCGAGGAGTATCTAGATAAAGGAAAACATTGGATATTTAAAACTTTTTAGCAAATGTTTGACCGTTCGTCTTATTCAAAAACTTTCGTGAAATATGTAAAACTATATGTATACATATAAGTATATTTAACAATAAATCAAATGATAGGAAAAGAATTAATAATTACTTCATTTTTTTAATAAGACGAACAATCAAACATATTTGAAAAAATCAACGGCGTCGAATATTTAGAAACGGAGGGAGTATATATTTTAGAGTTATAGGAGTAGTACCGAGTAGGCGTGGTATATTTATAGAACACAACACGTCAACACGTTGTAGAAGTTCGTGTGGTTGGAAAGGGATATAGTTTTGGAAGCCTCTAGAATCCATATGTGATATTTTTCTCTAGATTTTTCCTCACATATGATTGTTAGGTGTTTTTTCTCTAGTATAAATTTATGATTTTTCTTCAAAGCAAGAGACGCCAGGTGGACCAATCCAAAGCTAGTAAAAAGAGCCAGCTTTAGATTATTAGATGCGTGAAGGAGGGATACGGGTACGGTGTAAAGTATATTTATAAAGCATACGGGATACGGCGTACCGTATACGTGACCTGTTGGAGTCCACGTACCGTAAACGCGTCGTCCAATTGTTAGTTGGGCCGGGGCGGTGAGATCTGACACAATCGACCCATTCCTTTAATACCCATGTATGCTGGGAATAAGCCCACTATGAGTCCCTCAAATATATGTCCAATTTGATTCGTATCCCTCAACCGCAATATCGGATATCTTGACTCAACAATTATAAAAAAACGGTGTAATTTAAATCTCAATGGTTTTGTGAGCGGATTTCGCTGATATGGAACGTTGACTTGGTCCGCCTGTGCTCACATGGCAACCCTATCACAAATTTAGTAGGGCTCACACGTAAGTGATAAGGGAAAAAAATATAAACTGTAGGGCCCACACGATGACACGCAGCATGAGCTCTCAACCTTGACTAGCGCTGTACGCGTTGTGCGGCGGGCTCATCACCGCCAGCTCAATTAGCACTGAGAATAGCGTGGGGGATCTAGTCGTGGGGAAGCAAAGGGCCCCTGATCAGCCGTGGAGAAGCAGAAGCCAGACCCTGACACCCCTCTTCTCGTTCTACGCTACTCAAAGGCCTCGCTACACCAGCCCCGTGCACTGCCGGGAGGGTGCCGTCCTCCTCATAGCTAAAGCTCTTGCCGTAGTGAGATCAAGGGAGAAGTTGGTGCTCGCTAGCTCCCTGTTTGCCCACCACTGTGCCACTGCCACCTGCTCCACCCTGGCTGCTTCTGGTGTTGTTGCTTCTCGCATGCTAGATCGAGGGCGTCATATGGAGCTCAAGCCCTTCGTCACGGCGAGCGACTCGGAGTGGACAGGGGAGATCACAGTGGCGAGTGAATCGGTAGGGATGTGATGGAGGTGGTGCGCCTACATGTTCGAGGAGTGTGGGCAGCCCACCGACAGCGACGATGATGCCTCCCCATGCCCGGCAACCTTCCTCGCCATCTCCTCTGACATCTTCCACCCCCGTCATCTCCGTCTCAGGCGTAGACATCGTGCTGCGGATGTGGAAAGCTACTTCCTCAGCAGCATGGATTCCATTGCTGACATGACAGGGACGACGCCCAACCTGTTGATGCCGTCGAGAGGAGTTGGGGTAGAGAGATTGGGGATTTGCGGTGGAGAAGGAAGAATATAGAGGTGGAGGATGATACATGGGCCCACTTTATTTTTAATTTTTTGATGACTAGGATGCCATGTGAGCGCCACGTCAGCGAATATCATTATCAATACTGTCATAGGAGTCAAACTACATCAGATTTAATATTTCAAGAATCATGATATCCGTTATCCATTATTGCGGTTAAGGGATAAGAATTAGATTAGGCCTATATTTGACAGTCAAGTGGACGCATTCATGTGCTGTGCAGGTTTTTTTTTTAATATTACTTCAGATTCATTAACATCAATATAAATGTGAGAAATGCTAAAATGACTTACATTGTGAAACAGAGGGAGTATAATACATGTGGGCGCTTTGGCAAGAGGCGAGTGGATACAGTTGCAGAAATGTTAATTCTTTCGATTTGTTGATAGATGGCAAAATTTATGTGCTTCTATTCACTTATCCACAGGCGGGGATAAGTTTCTACGGTCCCAAACACCGCCAGACCATTAAAGAACATCTGAACGGCTATGACTGATAGGCAGCTAATCGCTAATCAGCTCAACAATCTACCACAAACAGCCATTACTCTCAATCGAAAAACTATTTTGGATACACCCCCGTGTAATTTCTTAACATCTGCCAAATGGCAAGAGAAACAGAGAGTTCCGTGTCAAACCCAACCAACCTGCATAGCATATATCAGGATTTTCGTTACATGAGAATAGTACACCAGTGTACATGGCAGGACCAGTACTGACTAAAAGGTCCTGGAGTATTTCTTGATCTCATATAAGATAGAGGATATGGAAACCAGGTCCTTGTTGAGAGCAGAGCCACCATTGATCTTCTTGACACACTCGGTGAGCCTTGTATAGTACAGCAGCAACTGCGTGAGTGCCGCTTTCAGGATCTCCATTCCTTGCAGTACGCTGAAGTACTCTTAGGTCACTAAGGTTGCAACAAGCTGATATTTTGGTCACTAAAATTACTCTTATATTTATTTCAACAAGGAAACCTCCCTATTTGGATCAAAGGAAAACAAAATACAGGAAGAAAACATAGAAAAGAAATGCACGGTAATATATATATATATAACATAGGAATAAGTCCACTTTATGTCCCTCATCTTTCACTCGAGTTCATATCGTATCCCTGAACCAGAAATCTTGAGCCCTCCCCCCTCCCCCCAAGTTGTAAAACCGGTGCAAAATAAATCCTAAGGTTATATACAAGCTGATTTTGGCCAACGTGGCGCCTAGGTGGCATAGGGCCCACATATCATATACATCCTTCTCTACCCCTCTCTCATCTCTCCCTCTTTATCCCCATCAGTGGCCACAGCGAGAAGGACGAGAGCAGCGAGGTCCAGCGCCGATGGCCTCTTTGCCCCCGCCTACCTTTCCCCTCCACCCCCCAATTTGTAAAACCAATGCAAAATAAATCCTAAGGTTGTATGCAAGCTGATTTTGGCTAACGTGGAGCCTAGGTGGCATAGGGCCCACGTATCATTTACATCCTCTCTACCCCCTCTCATTTCTCCCTCTTTATCCCCATCGGTGGCCACAGCGAGAAGGACAAGAGCAACGAGGTCAATTGCCAATGGCGCCTCTTCGCCCCTGCCTACCCTCTCCCCTCCACGCCTGTCTCAACCCATCACCGGTAGCCGTCTTGTTCGCCGCCATTTCCGTCTTCCACCGTGGCGCAATCCAGAACGGCCTCACCACCGCCGGGAGCAGGAGGTAGGCCACCGCCAGTCGCAGCCCTCCCCATGCTTTCACATGGAGATGGGGTGAAGATAGGCACAACGGTCCATGGAAGCCATCCGAGCGTAGAGGCGGTGGGCGGAACAGAGGAGGCAGACCATCACCAGATTCCACGAATCCAACCTTGAGAAGATTGTAGACCTGTGGATCAGGCCCAATGAACCCGACCGTGGTTGACGACGAGGGACTTGACGACCATGCGATAAGTGGTCGGGGATGGGAGCAAGGGGGATTCAGGGCGTGAGATGAGGCGGAGGTGGTGGAGCGTGGCGTCGAGGAGGCGGCTAGGGGTGGATAATGAGCCAACTCGGCTCGTTAAGGCTCGGCTCGTTTGAGCTCGTTGTCTTAACGAGCTAGCTCGTTAACGAGCTATATCTCATTAATATATCATATTAATACTTTCAAATTAACATTTTATTATGTATTATAATATAATAATAAACACTAACTAATATAATACTTACTAAATATGAATAGTTTTGATGTAATTAAAAGACTAAACACTAGTCAAGGAACACTAAGTTCATGAAGATATGGTGATATTTTATACTAACGAGCTAAACGAGCAACTCGTGAACTAGTTCGTTAAGCTCACGAGCTAAAAGGCTTGCTCGACTCGACTCATTAAGACTACGAGTTCGAATCGATCCGAGCCAAGCTTGCTATGAGCCGATCTGAGCCACGAGTTTCAAGCTTTTTGTCCACCCCTAGAGGCGGCGAACGGTAAGGGCTGAGAGATAGAGTGCGTGGACGGCGGCGGTGGGCGCGAGAGGTAGGCACATCACGTTGGGGGACGACAATAGCGTGAGGGGTGTCGCGGCGCCACGCCCGGCAGGAGGCAACCGCCTAGATGGCATTGGCGTGCGTGAGTGGGAAGAGGCTGCATGCCACACTCAGCCGCAGGCTCATGGCGCCACCCCGAGTCAACCAGCAGCTGGAACCCCGCGCGTGGATAGGAGAGAGAGCGTTGAGGTGGAGTGGAGCAGTGAGGAGGCTACAACTGAGTCCTCGAGCTGCTCTATGATGCGCAGGACGAGGTCATCGGAGATGCCTGGTGCTGCCACACATGCTGCGGAGATGGACGCAGGCGCGGTGGAATGGTGGATCCGCATGCTAGGCGGGGAGTGGATTTTGAAAAAAAAAAATAGAGAAGATATATTAACATGTGACATGTTACTCTACAAACATGGTTCAAATTCAACTTTTACATCTCGTAACGAAAAAAACAAATTTGACTATGAATATACGTTAACTAGATGTAGTTTGATATTTTTCGTTGCGAGATATAGAAGTTGAATTTAAACTTGTATGTCTATGAAGTGATATATCACATGTTAATATATCTTCTCTATTTTGTTGATTTTTTTTCATAACCATTTGAATAACATGCAAATAACGAGGGGATCAAAATAGTTTCCCCGATAGGCGACGCAACGTGAGGGGGGTAGCAGGAGGCGGCAGTGCACAACACCCTCGTTGTTTGCATGTAACTCAAATGGTTATGAAAAAACTTAAGAATATGTATTAACATGTGATATATCGCTCGTTAAACATACAAGTTTAAATTTAATTTCTAAAGAAGATGTAGAAAATTTCGTTGCGAGATGTAGAAATTGAATTTGAACTTGCTTGTTGAATTTTTTTTTAATAAGACTAGAAAAAAATGCCCGTACGTTGTAACGGGTGAAGTCTATTTTAATTTTATTATTGCTATATAGTTTAATTAAGATGTGAAAATTTGCTTCGATATATGTATATATTTTTTAGAAAATCATAAGCTGCAGTTGAGGTTGATCGTGTCAAGTTAGCATGCAAGTTTTTTTTAAACGGATTTCTTATATGATTCCTTCTGTATTACCAAGAGCCAACGAATTTAACAACCGACTCAAATACAGATATGTATTGCTAAAAGCAAACGAACTTAAAAACTGACTCATGTACGGATGACATACCAAAATACCGATAAAAACACCTTCAATTTTTATAATAGTAGTGATTATAGCTAGTCATTACACATTACCTTTCTGGGAAAAAGAAAACATTATCTAGATCGTGGCCCATGCAGGCCTGGCCGGATGTCAGCTCGCTCGCTGTCCTCTATCCGGTACCTGTAATACCTTTTCTTTTTTCTTCTCTTGGAACAAGCGAACAGTAGAGATTTTTATAAGTGAACAGTAACAGATTTTAGACAGGACTTGAGGATCTCTCGGAACAAGCGAACAGAAATAGAATCGGATCGGGAGATGAAAAACCGACGACGTACGAATCTTGTTGACAAAAACATCTTAAACTTTTATAATAGTAGGGATGAATGGTGAAGCGTTAAGAAAAAAAAATCATGTCATAACGGAAGGAATATTTCAAAAGTGAATTGAAATCTCAATTATAATCCTTTAAATAAATAATGGTATTCTCACACGAGAAATTCCAAACCAACATATCAAAGTTGTTATATTTATCTGGGCCACCATCCTTGCCCATCTCTCTCTCCTTCCGGCCCACCCATGCCCTTCTCCCTCCTTCCCGTGGCCGGCGGCGCCGCCCAACCTCACCGAGCTCCGCCCGCCACGAGACCATCCGTCGCCGCCGTCCGCGCCACGAGACCGCGGGACCGGACTGCATTCCTCGCCGGCCTTTTCCTTCGCACTTCTTCCCTCTCCGAATCCGGTAGGCGGACGCCCCTGCCTTGATCCAAATCCAATATGCTCTCTCGGCTGCTCGTGATGGGAGTGAATAGGTATTGTGTAAGTGTTTCCATCTTCGATTCCCCAATCCGTTCTTGGTGGGGAAATGCTTTTTTTTGGTTGTCCTCCTCCATTAATTCCCTGCGATTTTCCTGATTAATTTGCTCATGTGTGGTCGCACATGCAGCGTTTGGGTAATTGAGGACGAATGGTTGCTGCCACTATCTTCCTTATGGCCTTCGACTTGCATGTTCAATTCCAGGTATGGAGATCTTCGTTGATTGTTTTAGCTATTACTCCCTCATTTCATACTATAACGCATTTGACTTTTTGTAAGTCAAGTTCGATCAAATTTATAGAAAAATATATTAGTATTTGAAAAAAAAACATATTATTAAAATATATTCAATGTTAGATTTTATGAAACTAGTTTGTTATTTTGAATAAGACGAATGGTCAAACATGTTTAAAAATGTCCCATAGCTAATCCCATGTTTTGACATTACACAGACACATGGGCACTGCGCTGGCAGCACAATCCATGTAGGCTAGAGGTGCTACATTGCCCTTTAAACATGAGGCTTTGTAAAATTTACTCTTGTTAATATTTTCATCCATCGACTTCAAAATGTTTCTATCCAAGCTTCGTGCAGTTCCTTTTTTACCCAGCCTTGAGTTTTCGAACTGTTGCTTACATAGATTTGGTTTGGTTTGACAGGGTTTGATGAAGACAGGAGAATGCAACAGGAGACGAACTTGTGACAATTTTATGCATTACTTGTGTTCTGTTACGTTTCAGTGGCAACTGAATACTGTAATCGTAATGTTGGGTAATAGCTATCGTGAATCTTATAATTAGGTAAACCTTTTATTAGGTGGATCTTGAACCATATGCTACTGATGTCGTCGTTTGGTTTTCAGTTCCTCATGCAACTTATGGCACTTGTAATAATGTGTTCATCAAGCATTATTGTAGCTTTACTGCTAGCGTTGCAAAAAAGTTATCATGAAACAAGAGCGAGCAGATCTGTTCACGAGTGTATGATTGGTGCTGTAGCCAGATGGCTAATCTTAACAAATTTCACAGTAATCTTAAAATTTTCCGGTATTTCAGATGTCGGTACGTACGGATCCTTACGGAATTGCTCAAGATCGGTCGACCGATCCGGGGGAGTAAATCAGTTGCTCCCCCTCCTCCCATCACGTGCGTATCAGCCCATATGGGCCCCCACTACATGTCCCCTATACCCACCTACCACTTATTCACGAGGGATGCTAGCGCGTGCGGGGCAGGGAAAGGAGCCGGCGCGCACGCCAGCCGCGTCCCTACACATTTCTTTTTTTTCTAGATCTCCTATTTTAACGTCACTTTTTTGTTTCCTTTTTTAAATCGCTTCATTTTTTCCAGATTTTTTTTGTGATATTTTATAAATTCAATCTTTTACCTTCAATATTAGTTGAGAGTTTTGAATTTGAGTTGAAAAGTTTCTAAAATTTAAGTTGAATGTTTTGAATTTTGAGATGAAAGTTTTCAAATTTTGTCAAATATTTTGAATTTTGAGGTGAAAGCTTTTAAATTTGAGCTAAAAGTTTTCAAACCTGAGTTAAGTTTTCAAATCTTGACTTGAATTTCTTAAATTTGAATTGAAAGTTTCAAATCTTTAGTTGAAAGTTTTCAAGTCCGAGTTGAACGTTTTCAAATCCGAGTTGAACGTTTTTAAATCCGAGTTGAAAGTTTTTAAATCTTGACTTGAAAGTTTTCAAATCTGAGTTAAAAGTTTTTAAATTTTGACTTGAAAGTTTTCAAATATTGACTCCTACTCTTAGACGCGTGTGGTAGTTAACGGCAAAAAAAAAGAAAGAAAAAGAAAGAAAAAACATAGCAGTTGCGCCTACCCAAAAAAAGGAAAAAAAGAAAAAAGAAATGTGCAGGCTCGGTCGTAGGAGGACGTGCCACGTGGCACGCTCGCGACTTGGAGAAGTCGCACGTACGCGCAAATTAGGATTCCTGCTTATTCACACACACATACAACTCCATTGCAACAAATCACCCACATATTTTGGAAACTCTCTATTAAGGGAATTTGGCTATGTACAT
The DNA here is from genome assembly GCA_009805545.1 of Oryza longistaminata. Taxonomy (NCBI): domain Eukaryota; kingdom Viridiplantae; phylum Streptophyta; class Magnoliopsida; order Poales; family Poaceae; genus Oryza; species Oryza longistaminata. The sequence goes on along the minus strand of CM020188.1, from coordinate 383,684 downwards.
GATACTCGATAGCTAAGAGACATAAAACGAATTCTACATTATTTAGGATAATAATTAATAAATTGTAGACCACATTGAGGAGTTGATACATTTCAGACCTGTCTAGATCTGAAAACATCCAATCATTTTCCTCCACAGCTCAATTGAATTTCATATTATAGCATGGCTCTGAGCAACTTACCGTGGCAACCCAACTGATGAACTAAACTCTTGCTCCAAGCTATAGCATTTGTGGCTACTTTGAGACTCAGGGTTATAACTGTCACCCTAGTTAATCGCCAATGATGCACAACTAGCTTCAGATCTTGTACATAGCAAAGGCTGCATCTCTTCAGCTTTGTCTGGAGCATCAGGGCATGAGTTCAACCTTTTTGTTCGCAAGAACTGTAAATTCATTTCAACTTGCTTCGTAGTAGGTCTATCTTCACTTCGGAGCCTCAAGCACATCTGTGCAAGAGAAGCGATACTCTCTATCTCTTCGTCGGTAGCTTCCTCACGAACTTGAGCAGCAACAATATCCATGATCGGCTTCACCTTCAGCTCCCAGAGAAAGTAATTGGACAAATTCTGCTTTGATCCTGACACCCTAGTAAAAATAGGCTCTCTTCTAAGTAGTAGTTCAACAAGTACCACACCAAAACTATATACATCACTCTTGTCATTCAGCTGCCTAGTATGGTAATACTATGGATCTAAGTAACCAAATGTGCCTTGTACATTCGTGACGACATGAGTTTGGTCAATGCGAACCAATCTGGAAGCACCAAAGTCTGATACTTTAGCAGTATAGCTTGCATCTAGAAGAATATTAGAGGACTTCACGTCACGATGGAAGACTGATACTGAAGCTGCTGAATGTAGATAGTAGAGAGCTCCTGCTGCTTCAACTGCAATTCTTAGGCAGTCATCCCATGACAAGGAAAAGCCGTTGTTTGAACCAGAATGGAGCATTTCAAATAATGAACCGTTGGGAATAAAGTCATATACCAATAGTGGGACCTCGGTTTCAAGACAACATCCAAATAGTTTCACTATATTTCGGTGATTTATTTGAGATAGAATTGCTACCTCATTGATGAATTGGCTAATCTCACCTTCCTCAATGTGCATAGACCTTTTTATTGCAACTACACGTTGGTCAGATAACATGCCTTTGTACACCATACCGTGCCCTCCACGGCCAAGGATATGTGTAGGATCAAAGTTGTTCGTAGCCTTTTCTAGCTCATCTAAAGAGAATATCTTTGTCATGTCACTTGCATTTTCATCTGAAGATATTAGTTGTTCCAAGAGGAGGCCTTGGTTCTTTTGGAAGTGCTTCCTTCGTAATTGCTTTTGTATGTCTTTTTTCCATCGATGGGTGAGAAACTGAGTGGAGCAGTGAGGAGGCTACGACTGAGTCCTCGAGCTGCTCTATGATGCGCAGGACGAGGTCATCGGAGATGCCTGGTTCTGCCACACATGCTGCGGAGATGGACGCAGGCGCGGTCGAATGGTGCATCCGCATGATAGGTGGGGAGTGGATTTTGAAAAAAAAATAGAGAAGATATATTAACATGTGACATGTTACTCTACAAACATGCAGGTTCAAATTCAACTTTTACATCTCGTAACGAAAAAAACAAATTTAACTATGAATATACGTTAACTAGATGTAGTTTGATATTTTTTCGTTGCGAGATTAGAAGTTGAATTTAAACTTGTATGTCTATGAAGTGATATATCACATGTTAATACATCTTCTCTATTTTGTTGATTTTTTCATAACCATTTGAATAACATGCAAATAACGAGGGGATAAAAATAGTTTCCCCGATAGGTGACGCAACGTGAGGGGGGGGGGAGGAGGAGGCGGCAGTGCACAACACCCTCGTTGTTTGCATGTAACTCAAATGGTTATGAAAAAACTTAAGAATATATATTAACATGTGATATATCGCTCGTTAAACATACAAGTTTAAATTTAACTTCTAAAGAAGATGTAGAAATTTCGTTGCGAGATGTAGAAATTGAATTTGAACTTGCTTGTTGAATTTGTTTTTTAATAAGATGAATGGTCAAGCGTTAAGAAAAAAATCATGTCATAACGGAAGGAATATTTCAAAAGTGAATTGAAATCTCAATTATAATCCTTTAAATAAATAATGGTATTCTCACACAAGAAATTCCAAACCAACATATCAAAGTTGTTATATTTATCTGGGCCACCATCCTTGCCCATCTGGTCCCTCCCGGCCCATCTCTCTCTCCTTCCGGCCCACCCATGCCCTTCTACCTCCTTCCCGTGGCCGGCGGCGCCGCCCCACCTCACCGAGCTCCGCCCGCCATGAGACCACTCGTCGCCGCCGTCCGCGCCACGAGACCGCCGGACCGGACTGCATTCCTCGCCGGCCTCTTCCTTCGCACTTCTTCCCTCTCCGAATCCGGTAGGCGGACGCCCCTGCCTTGATCCAAATCCAATATGCTCTCTCGGCTGCTCGTGATGGGAGTGAATAGGTATTGTGTAAGTGTTTCCATCTTCGATTCCCCAATCCGTTCTTGGTGGGGAAATGCTTTTTTTTGGTTGTCCTCCTCCATTAATTCCCTGCGATTTTCCTGATTAATTTGCTCATGTGTGGTCGCACATGCAGCGTTTGGGTAATTGAGGACGAATGGTTGCTGCCACTATCTTCCTTATGGCCTTCGACTTGCATGTTCAATTCCAGGTATGGAGATCTTCGTTGATTGTTTTAGCTATTACTCCCTCATTTCATACTATAAAATGCATGGTTCCATTGTATTAAGAATTGTGATTACTGATGCATGGTTTTGCGTTGTCCCTTCTAGTCGACTAACCCTCTAGGGTAGTTGAAACTTGAAACATGTATGCATGAAAGCATATACAAGTGTCCGGGTGTCATGAGCATAAATTACTGGTAACAGTATGTACATGTGTACATTACCATTGATCAATATCTAGATGGCAATACCCTAATTTTTATGCGAGCCACGAGCAGAGTGCGGCTATCAAAATATGTGCACTTGATAGATGTTGTTAGGTAAGCAACCAAACAGCATAAGGCACAAAGAAAACTCTTCCCTGACTTTAGTTATTTTAAAGTGAAGGCCTCGAAGATTATAATGATGTCGCAGCTATTCCTCTCAATCTTTCCAATGATCATCCGATCAATGTAGTACATTAACACATAATTTTTTAGTTACATTATCTCCAATTGTATTGATACTAAGAGTTCTTGTAAATTTTCTATGTGCAGGTTGATACTCCTAAGGTACTCACTGAAGCTAGCTTGCAATACATATTACTTGAGATGATGAATAAGCTTGCCGGGGTGTCCGGTTGTCCAGCTGTCGGATTCACCGCGGCGCAAGAGGGGACCGCCCACTGCCTTTTGAGGAGTGGGGGTGAAACCTTAGCGTTGTGTGGATGGTTAGGGGAGGGTTATGTGGAGGGTCTTGTCACGATTTCCCCCTTTGCAGTATCATGGTGATACTTCGGGGCATGGCGACATGTGTGGAATCGTGTCTTGTGGGTACAGTTGTACACCTCTGGCCAGAGTAAAACTATTCGAATAGCCGTGCCCGCGGTTATGGGCGATCAACCAGATTCACCGTGATTAGTCTCACCCCAAGTTTAGTTTAATGAACTGGTGTAGTTCAGGTGGTTGGTTGGGCCTGTTGCAACGTGGTGTAGCGTTGGACAGTGATTGGTTAATACTGCTTAATTACTACAGCTGTTTTACTGCTTTCAACTACTGCTTTTAAATGCTAGCTTTATGCAAAAGAACCTCTAGCCTCCTTTGGTTATATCTTGCATCATACCTCCTCTTCTGGTATGACTTGCTGAGTACAGTGGGTAGTACTCAGTCTTGCTCTCTTTTCCCCCACACCAGAGCTGAAGATCTTCCTAGTTGGAGCTGTTTTGTCAAAGTTGGTTTCGTCGCTGCCGTCAAGGATTGCCTGTGGAGTGGAGTCGCCCGCTGCTGAAGTCAAGCTTCCCGGTTTAGCTCGCTTTTATCTTTTCCGCTGCATTTGTAATCTTTTCTATTTTTGTAAGACGTGGATCTGTATGTCAACAATTGTCGTTTGTGTACCCTGGCTGGTCCTGGACAGGGATTTAATGCACATTCAGCTTAGAAATTCTGGTTCGAGAATTTCTGGGCGTGACACGACATGAGTTTGGTCAATGGGAACCAATCTGGAAGCACCAAAGTCTGATACTTTAGCAGTATAGCTTGCATCTAGAAGAATATTTGAGGACTTCACGTCACGATGGAAGACTGATACTGAAGCTGCTGAATGTAGATAGTAGAGAGCTCCTGCTGTTTCAACTGCAATTCTTAGGCAGTCATCCCATGACAAGGAAAAGCCGTTGTTTGAACCAGAATGGAGCATTTCAAATAATGAACCGTTGGGAATAAAGTCATATACCAATAGTGGGACCTCGGTTTCAAGACAACATCCAAATAGTTTCACTATATTTCGGTGATTTATTTGAGATAGAATTGCTACCTCATTGATGAATTGGCTAATCTCACCTTCCTCAATGTGCATAGACCTTTTTATTGCAACTACACGTTGGTCAGATAACATGCCTTTGTACACCATACCGTGCCCTCCACGGCCAAGGATATGTGTAGGATCAAAGTTGTTCGTAGCCTTTTCTAGCTCATCTAAAGAGAATATCTTTGTCATGTCACTTGCATTTTCATCTGAAGATATTAGTTGTTCCAAGAGGAGGCCTTGGTTCTTTTGGAAGTGCTTCCTTCGTAATTGCTTTTGTATGTCTTTTTTCCATCGATGGGTGAGAAACATTATTCCGAAGCTGAGAAGTAGGATGCTGAAGCCACAGCTAAGCCCAATGACAATACCTGTAGGTATAAACGCTCCTTAGTATGGTATCGTGTTCACCGCGAGATCTGGAGTGTATAGTACTCAGGACTTACCTAACATAAGATTTTGTCTTCTTGTCAGGATACACTGCATTGTTGTACAGTAGTATCATATTGTGTTTTGCCGGGACAATCATTGCGACTGTAATTTCCAGGGGTATTGTGGCATACTCCTTTACACTTGTTTGGCACCAACCATTCATTAATATCTGCAGCGTCACTTAGTAAGATCAGAGAGAGAGAGAGAGGGAGATCGAAAGGGAGAGGGAGAAGGGCAGTGATTATACCTTTGCAACCATCTTGGATATATGGATTTCCTTCGTCGCCAGGTGTGCAACTGCACCGGTAACCAATGTAATCATCTGTAGAGTTGACACCCAAGCAATTGCTATTCTTGCTAACGCAAGCATATCCAGAATTGGCAACGGCCCATTGCTCAGATGCTGATGATGACAGCCCAGACCCAATGTACAGTTGAGGTTCCTCTGCTACATTGACCTGATACCTATACTGGCTGTACCTTGTGGTGTCTTCGATGCCCATTAGTCCATCACTAACATTTATATATGTCACACGGTATTGATAGTTCAGTCGGAGGCTGGATGATAACGTGTTTGTGCAGTTGAGCTGAAATGATTCCCTTGTAAAACATCCTTCTTCTAGGCCGAATGGATATGGGACGTCGATGCTCCCGCATGTTCTATTACAGACCGATCTTTCCGTTGGATCCGATTATATCCTATTTGAAATTAAATTAACAGTCAAAAGTAACAGTTGTTTAGGGAATTTGTATAGCAATCCAAAGTCTGAAGGAGAGGTGCTGAAAAACTGACCGCCATACACATGGCTAATCGATGCTTTTATAAATAGGAATAGTTTTCTCTGTATTTTGACCTTGCTTTAATCCATGCCCTGGTTTTGTTGATGTGACATCCTAGTAAAAAAATAAAAATATGTGATATGTGGGACCCACATGTAAGTGAGAAAAAAATATGTGGGACCCGTCTGAAATGATTCCCTTGCAAAACATCCTTCTTCTAGGCCGAATGGATATGGGACGTCGATGCTCCCGCATGTTCTATTACAGACCGATCTTTCCGTTGGATCCGATTATATCCTATTTGAAATTAAATTAACAGTCAAAAGTAACAGTTGTTTAGGGAATTTGTATAGCAATCCAAAGTCTGAAGGAGAGGTGCTGAAAAACTGACCGCCATACACATGGCTAATCGATGCTTTTATAAATAGGAATAGTTTTCTCTGTATTTTGACCTTGCTTTAATCCATGCTTTTACAGAACTTTGTATTATCGGTTAAATCTTATTATCTTGTCTTGCTTTGGTTCATATGGGAGTTCCCAATATTTAAAAAAATCTGGAAGTTAAAAATCCCTCTTAAAATAAAGATTCTATTTTTATTAACATCAAGGAATGGTGTTAACAAAGGATAACCTGCCTAAACAGAATTGGAAAGGGAATGAAACCTGTTGTTTTTGCCACAACGAAGAATGGACAAAACATTTATTTTTCGAATGTCGGCTAGCCTGGTCGGTTTGGTCTCTAATTCAGATTGCTTCAAACATTTGTTCACTCAGGAATGTGTCATGTATGTTTAGGCAATGGGTTTTGTGATGTACTAAAGAATTTAGACCCCTTGTTTTACTAGTGGTGACAACAACTTGATGGACAATTTGGGTATCAGGGAATAATGTGGTTTTTCATAGGAAAAGTGTTTCTTCTCCTTTACAGGTTATTTTCTTGATTACACATTAGCTCTTGTCCTGGGCTATCTCCAGAAACTCAGTTTGCAGGATTTTGTTATTTCGGCTTGTCTACATTTGGAGCAAGTGCCAAGGAGTTTATACCCGGCATTTGGGTGGTGACCTAGTTTTCGGGTTGTAGGATCTTAATCTTGGAAGATGTCTATGTTTTTCTTTCTTCTTTTGATTGTATGGGAATGTGTTGGTTGTGTGCATTGTTGTGGTGCAGAGGTCAGAAGTATCTTTAGAACAATTTTTGAATGAGTTCAACAAAGCTTTCATTATTTTAAAAAGCCATGACTTCATACTTACATTTACAAGAGGATTAGCCAAAATTTTCTAGCCTTAATTAGCTCTCTTGGTTTATATGATGTTCGAACACTTTATATATGTGGAACCAATCCTATTAATTGCAAATTGTGCTCACGTTCATGGGGCACTCTTGCAACAGTATGTCAGGGCCAGTCCACGATATATAGATTGTGTTTAGTTACCTTCAAACTTAACTTTACTGTCGCATCAAATGTTTGGACACATGCATAAAACATTAAATGTGTATGAAAAAAAAATAAGTGCACAGTTTCTATGTAAATTGCGCGACGAATCATTTGAGCCTAATTACGCCACGATTTGATAATGTGGTGGTAAAGTAAATATTTGCTAATGACGGATTAATTAGGCTTAATGAATTCATCTCGCAGTTTACAGATGAAACCTGTACTTTGTTTTGTTATTAGTCTACGTTTAATACTTCAAATGTGTGTCCGTATACGTCAAAAACTTTTTGCTGAAGTAACTAAACACGGCCATAGTTCAACTGCACCTATAAGTTGGACGGAGTGTCATGTCAATGGAATTCCTATGAGAGGACAAATGTAACCTCAGTACCATATATACTGGAGTACTACCGTCAAAAAACAAATATTATTCTTCCCTTACAGTATGAGTTTACCTGTTGGATAAGTACAAATATAGATTATATGGTTGCGCTAAAATGGTCGGACTAACTCTGGCTAAAATTTCATGATACAAGTTAAATGTTGATTATATGAATAGCAAATTTAATAGTATAGCTACTATTAACTGTAAACTCATATTAGAGGTATCATGTATAGTAAATGAGTCATGTATAGTAAATGGGCTATAAGGTTGTCTATATATTTTTTTCCTATCTTTCTCTCACCTATACATTTAATGTATTTATGTTGAAGTACGTGAAGAGAACGAGCTCCATGAGAGCCAACACGATTTATTTATTTTTTTAATTTCTTTCTTCTAAGCATAAGCTTATAGCCTACTATTAAATTTGTTCTAATTTTGCAATCAAATTGAATGAGTTGAATGAAAAATATTGCAAAAAATGGTGCAAAGATAAAATGGGAGTAAATTTCGTAAAACTAAAAATTTAATGTGATCTATCATAAAACTACAAATTTAACAATAAATTTAAAACAAAATTATAGGTTTAGAGCTAAGTATAAAGAGTATGGACTTAATAATTAAATTATCACAAACCTACAGATTTTAGGGTTTAAATTCTTACCAATAATGTTATGCTTGAGTTATAAACATCCAAGTTTTATGATTAAATTGATATTAAACCCATAGTTTTGTGATAGCTTTGTTGCTGAATATGTAGTTTTACGATACTCTACTTTTAATCTGATCTATGATAAATTTAGTTTTAAATCTGCAGTTTTATGATACATCATGTTAACTCTTTATAGTTTTGTGATACATCATATTAAATCTTTAGTTTTGTGATAATTTGACTAAAATACATGTTGTTTTTGTGAAATTCACTTATTTTATGGGACAGAGCAAAAATAAACTGTTAGAATTTTTCTATAAAACGGAATTGACGGGGTACTGTTTTTCTAAGATACTATAGCATGTGCATCCCCTATTATTTTATTAGAAGATGCAGTGCACTCTACTTTTGCTATTTTCCAGAGTTTCATGTGGTCATAAGCTTGGATTTTGGATTTTTCTTTTCCTCGACTAATTTCTAATTCGCACTTGCAGCGTTTGGGTTATTGCCATGCCAGAGGACAAATGGTTGCTGCCACTATCTTTGACTTTGCATGCATGTTTAATTCCAGGTATGGTGATCTTTTTTTTTATTATTGTGTAGCTACTATATTTGACTATCTGTGTGGCATATATTGAGTCGTTCAACTCACACGACACCCTATAATCACACGGAGAGTGCTCGTTACCTCGTTATACAACTAGCATTGTGGCCTAGCGGTGGTCCTATAACTTTAGATACAATGCATAGTCCTTTCTTTCCACTAATTGTCTGTGATTTTGTCGATTTGGAACATATATACAAAGTTTCATAACTTGATGGAACCCATACATAGCAGTTTGTAGAACTGATTCGAGAAATTTTGGAACTATATAGCACTTCTTTGTATTATTTTCCAAAGATTTGTCACCTAGATATATGCATCACATATTTTATACATGGGACAAAACTTTTGTAACACGTTCGCTTGAAAGTATGTGCTTCTCATAATAAAGAAGTGCATGCATGTTATGAGCAATCACAACACATCAGACTAATCCTGTTGTTTAGAAACAAGTGCTCTAGTATACGTGATACTTGGTAACTAAGAGATATGAAAGGAATTATACATGATTGGGGGTAATAATTTATAAAATGGTAGACCACAGGACATCGTGATCATCCCGGCCGGCGTGCCGAGGAAGCCCGGCATGACCAGGGATGACCTCTTCAACATCAACGCCGGCATCGTTAAGAATCTCTGCACCGCCATTGCCAAGTACTGCCCGAATGTAAGATCTCTCCCTCACTCGCAGCACTCTGGATCTGTAGCTCTTGTGCCTGTAGCTCCTGTGGTCGCTTGTGGGTATTGTTCGCTGCAATTAGGTCTAGTAACGGAAGCGTAAACATGATTTGATTAGAGGTGTGAAAAAAGCTGTACTAGATTACTGAAAAGGCGCCAAACTTTTTCCCCAGCACGTGTGTCTCGGCATCCAGCACTCATTGTATATCTCTTGTTGAATAATCTGGTTCCCTGGCTGAATGCTGATAATTTGGTGCAGCAATTATTTTTATCCCCACGGGTCATTTATTAACCTGGACAAATCAGAAGAATATCATTGTTTACCCTGACTTATTGCTTCTTGTTATCTGCTTATCTTTGATAAGTTCTATCAATTTTGTTTTCAGTCTTCGTATCTTTGAAACTCATGCATGTTCATTGGTCTTACATGCTTAATTACCAACACGTTCATTAAATTCGTTCATGTATATTAGGCTCTTGTCAACATGATCAGCAACCCAGTGAATTCAACGGTCCCAATTGCTGCCGAGGTTTTCAAGAAGGCTGGGACTTACGATGAGAAGAAGTTGTTTGGTGTGACTACTCTTGATGTTGTTCGTGCTAAGACTTTCTATGCTGGAAAGGCCAATGTACCAGTTACTGGTAATGACCTGAGAGTCACTTGAGTACTGAGAATTGATATAGTAGGGTTTTGGTGTTTTTTCTCTCTTATCTTCTGTTGGATTTGTTTCTCCCTTTTTGGCAGATGTGAATGTCCCAGTTGTTGGTGGTCATGCGGGTATCACCATCCTGCCACTGTTCTCACAGGTATGGATTTTGACTTTTGATTAACATAACTCAGAATGTCATACCAGTAGGATCCATATTTACATATCATAAAAATAAGATTATCAGATTGGTACTCCCTCCGTCCCGAAATAACCAAACCTCATAGGACATGTCACATCCTAGTACGAGGTTGGTTTATTTTGGGACGGAGGGAGTATGCCTACAATATATATATATATATATGGTTGCCTTCCCATAATTCCAATAAGTTTTGAGTCAAAATTGTGAACAAAAGAAATCTGTGCAGCATCGAACTGGCTGTGTGGTTGGCTGCTTGAGGAAATTGCAACGCTGGTGCCTAACTTCAATATTTGATGAATATCAGCGCTTTGCTGCTGCCAAAGCAAGAGTATCTGACCTAAGGTTTATGGAACTATTTGATATCTCTAGTTTAAAGCATTTACCAGCATCATTCTCATGTTGAGAAAGCAGCACACCCAGAGCAGCCTGTGTGCCAAGATTGGCAATTTTCTCTCGGTGACTCTAGAGACCTGTTTATCATAGTAACAAGACTACCTTGGTAAGAAAACTATCAGTGATACCTTTTAATTGTGTTTTCATCATTATACTACTTCCCAGTACATGTAGTCGCAAGTTTAACCTTATCATTTTTGGAGAATAGGTCCCGAGTTGTAGTTGATGTTAAAGGGCATAGAAACCGGATCGGTTGCCAATGCAGTTCACTGTATGAGTTCAGTGTTTTTCAAGCGAATAAGAGGGATGCATCGGGAGCTATACAATTGTTGTTTCTGCGTTAGCAGTACCAGTATGTATTTTTTTGGCAGTGCATAATTTTTTATATGTTGTAATTATGCTCAATCTGTATATCGAATAGAATCTCAAATTGCAAGGAAAAAACCATCATGGCCCTTCAAGCCCTTGACTGAATGTGTGTAATTGTTCAGTGTTTTAAAGAAGATTAAGTTCAGTGTGTTGTCTACACTAGATTTATCCTGGTGCTAATGGAATGCCACATGATGACATGAGCTACGATTTAATGGAATGCTAAGTTGCCAACAATTAGGCGAGCTACTTTTTAACCATCAATGTGATGACTCGTGAAAAAGAAAAAAGAACATTGCTCCCATAGAATAAGTCTAATGTCCTCCCTCCCGTTTTAAACTTTTCAAACTCAACGAGACATTACTTTGGCTAGATGATTACATAGACTCTAAAACGCTACTCCCTCAATTTCAAAACAATAGGACATGTTTTGTTTTGTTCGGATTGACCAACAATTACTCTATTAGAATATAATATTTTTAAGTAAATTGATGTTATTAGATTCATCTTCAAAAATATTTCTGTATGAATAATTTCGTATGATTATACTTGTGTCACATAAATATACTCCACCAGCATGTTCGTTGTGAACTTTGTTCCTCTTTCTTTTTTTCTTTTTCTGGATCCATGTGATTCTGCATTCCTGGGTGTCCCAAACACAATAGAGATAGCAGCTTAAGCATAAAATGAACACTGGTAATGTGAGAATCTCGTACGAGAAACATTTCCTTCATTTCAAATCAACACACAAACACGCAGCAACTTCACAAGTCAGTTACACGGGAGAAGGGAGAGGCAAAGAAAAGAGAAGGAAAATAGTCAAAAAGAAAATAGAAGCTCAAGGATACTTCCTAAAATGCTGCATCCAATGCTCTTCTATTTTGTCAATATACTACAAATACCAGCTACTGCCCACCTCTAGGCCGCAGAGAAACAGAGAACTCCTCGCTCTCTTGCTCGGTGGTCTTGTATGATGACGACTCCTAATTTAAATACTTGAGGGTTCTTCTATAATTATAAGCACTCCACATTGGGCTTTCTTCAACTGCAAATTGAAAAAAAAAGACGGGATCATAAGAATTAGTTCGCTCTAGTGAACTACAAAAACGCTAGGAATGTAATGAAAAAACAATGCAAATTATACATGTTATCAGCAACAGCATCGAATCTGTACACTATGCTAGAGCTTAACAGACTCAACTACTCAGTCAACTGCAATGCAGGAATTCCCGCTGAAAAAAAACTGCAACGCAGGAATAATGAGAATGGCATGGTAGGCTGGAACCAGTACTTCAGTAACTTCTGACCATAATACTACTAGTAATTTGTAGGAGAAGATTCATGGGCCGGAAGAAAACATGATCTTGTCTTTCTTTGTAGAGTTCTGTTTGCAGACTAAATGAAAATGATTCAGCAAGTGAATGGGAATTCTAGTAAAGCTTAGTGGAGGAAGCAATTGGAACCAAAGACAGGTAGAAATGGGGTCAACTGAACTTATGCATCCTGTTGTACCAATAAAAAGTTACAATTTTGCCCATAAAAAGTCTGAATCCAGAGTATACTCTAACAAATTGCAAAGTTTTCTCTATGCTTATTTTAAACAGGTTGTTTTGAATGCTTGAGAGCATGTGATATACCACCATATATCAGAATCCAATTGAATAGACATCAGCATTTGAAATAAGCAACATGGTTTTCATAAATTTGCATGCTATAGATATGTAATAATATTATAAGTATGTCTCATTAATAGTGAACTACTGGATGGAGGCTAAGATGACTAAAAATCAATAGGCAAACGTATATAGATAAGTTATTTGTAGGATATGTCTTCTGTGGACAGACTGGGAAAGGCTAAGATGCAAGGCACAAATACGCTGTACAAAACTTTTAGCGCATCGGCAAATGCAGGGAATGCTTCAGCTTTCTACATTATCTGTATGTATTGTAGGAACTTACAATTCACATGCTAGGTTAAATTACATTAGCAAAGTTCAACAATACCATATGCATTAAATTTTTAATGTTACACGATTGACATACTTTAACTAGATTCTGATGTGAGCAATAAAAAAAAGAATAAAAGAGATTTGTATTAGTCCCTGTGACTACATTGAAGGAAAAGCAATCATGTTGAGTGCAAAACCAAATATATTCTTGATGAGTCCTTGTACATTTTCTAATTTATTATTTTTCACTCTCTCTTTCTCACTAATCTCCTTCCTGGTTTCTTCAATGCAGTATTTGCTTTGCCTTCTTGATCATTTCTACTGTCTTAAGGCTAAGGCATACGAAAGACATACAAATCCTCCACTCCAGATGCTACATGGCACACTGTCCTGCTATGGCTATAAGCATTAATTGGCCCGATCCCTCAATGGCCAGCCATATCATTCACCTACCCAACCCACCAATCACACGAATTGGCACCACAGACCAGTTTATAACATGATATTTCTCAGCAAGCATTTGCATTTTGAAAGTACAAAAAAAAGAAATAGCTACAAAGTACATAACAGCACACCACTATCGAAAAGATACATCTAATCATTGTGGCTCAATCCTCCCATAACATGTCCACTACCAAACCTGGACAATCATACAGCAAAGGAATGACGGAAAACAGACTACAACAGGATAACCTCTATGCTATAATATTTTTGCAAGATTTAAACAACTAAAACAGTCACTAAGTCCTATCTTGGAACATGGCAATATGCGTAGTTCCAGTATGGAAAAAAAAATTGTATGTGAAATTCATCCTTCTTAAAGAGGGAGTAAAATTTCTGGCCTTGGGAGCAAAATTGGTAGTAGTTAGTAAAGTTCACAACCATACAATATAATCATGATCAAAAGGAGAGATGTAGAAAGTTCTATATTTACCCCAACATGGCAGACTGACTAGTTGTTCCATCCTCTAGAGAGTAAGCTCTTGAGTCGATTGCCAGAAATCCTCTGCAAAGCCTTCTTTGCACCAGGCACCTCAGCCTCAGCCAACTTCTGTAAATGCTGGCAAATGCCAGAATCCGCAAGCCGCCTCCGTGTCCCATTCCCACCACCCAAGGCTAGAGCTAGAACAACTGAGACTGGATACTTTTTATCAATCTCTTCATTCCTCGGATCAAGCATGTGCAATAACCTAGTCACACTCTTCTCATCCCTGACCAATTCCTTCCGGTTAAACTTCAAGGTCATCAAAGCAAGCAAGGCACGGCCAGCTGACTCCTGTACAGTAGCTGGCTTAGCTGTCTCCATCATCTTAACCAGCATGCAAATGCACGGTGCCATGCACCGCTTGGTGTCGTCGCTCACGCCAGGTGCAAGTTCAGCAACCATATCAGCTGCCATCTGCTGCAGCAAGATGCTACCACCACGGCACATGAGGTCTGTAAGTTGCGCGAAGAAGAGCGGCGATGAGCAGAGAGTTCTAGCAGCAGCAGGGACCACTGCGAGTGCGTGGATAGCGCGTAAGACAGTGTCATGGAGATCGAGGCCAGAAGCAGTGTGCAGCGCCTGCAGTAGTGGCAGCAATGCACCTGCTTGGACAATCTGGTATTGTGTCTCATGGTCTCCCAAGGATGCTAGAGACCATATGCAGAGAGCAGAACCCTTCTGTGCGTCAATAGTGCCGCTTGCAAGCAGATCAACAAGAATTGGCAGTCCACCCTCTTCAACCAGTGCTGAGCGCACATCCTCGATGGAAGCCACATTCTTGAGCGCCGCTACAGCGAGAGCCTGTACCACAGGGGACCCGGAGCCAGGTCGGCACGCATTAATCAAGATGGGTACCCCTCCGTATGCCGCAACAGCCCACGCGCTGCCGACGTCTGCGGTGATGGCTTCAATGGCCGCCACGGCGCGTTCCCGCGTGGCTGGCGCTGAGCCGGAGTCGAGCACGCGAAGGAGCGGGCCAAGGCCGCCCTCGTCGAACACAACCTTCCGCGAAGCCACGCAGGCCGTGGCGAGGTGGGCCACGGCAGCCGCCGCACGGTCCCGTAGCGCGGAGTGGGACGACGCGTCGAGCAGGCGGAGCAGCGCGGCGACATCCCCGTCGGTGGCAACGATGTGCGCGGACTCCGCGGCGATGTCGTTGGCAAGCAAGTCCAGTAGCGAGGCGAGCGCCTTGAGCTTGAGATCGAGCCCCCCGATCTGCATGCCCTCTATAATCCTTCATATTAGAGATGGCTAGGACCTCAAGCACTCATTTAGAGCAAGTTCAATAGTATAGCCAACTACTACCTCCAATTCATCTATAGCCAATCTAATAGCTCATTCATACAATAGTTACATACTACACTATTAATACCTAGTCCCACATGTCATAGACACACTGCGTCTTGGAGTTCGTGCTACATCTGGCTACAAATCTATAGCCCGCTGTTCTTCTCTCTCTTGATTTATCTTCTTAAAAATATATTTGCAGCTGGCTTATAGCTTGCTATTGTACCTGCTCTTATGAGTTGGTGAGGAGGTGAGGATGCTAACAACGCTAAGAAGCCGACTTGCTGCAATTCTTCTTTACTAAATCAGTGAAAATTTGGTTCTTTACTTACCAGTTTGCTTCAAATTTTATATTTGATGTTAATTACACGATTAATTAACTTGGTAAGGAGGGATTAAAGAAATTTTACTGCTATCCACTGATCAACTCTGCAATAGCTTTTGTCGAGAAAAAAAAGCTCCGCCATAGCTAAAATTTTAAGCTGGGTCCGCCACTGAATTTTGGGAACCAGATAGGTGGACTGTTGGTGATGCTCTTAGTAAGGACAAAATGCAGTCCAATAATATCCTACTTCCTCCGTTTCATAATGTAAGTCATTCTAGCATTTCCCACATTCATTTTGATGGTAATGAATCTAGATAGATATATATGTCTAGATTTATTAACATCAATATGATCGTGGGAAATGCTAAAATGACTTATATTGTGAAACGGTAATGTGAAACGGAGGGAGTATATAGGTACAAAACCAGAATCTACAGGCACATGGCAGCAATGCAGCACGGCGCAACCTGAGCCAGCATGGCAGCAGTACTACTGCCGGCTGCGTCGTTTTCGTTTCCCATACTATCCGTCCGACACTATCCTTCCCAACAAGCGTCTTGATAGTTGGGTCTTCATCGATTACTCATATTTTTTTAAAAAATCAAAACAGTTTATTAGAAAATAAAAATTAATTTATAGCTAAAACTTTTATATATACGGTTTAGCGACTAAAAAGTCAACGCTGAAATGAAACTACGACCCCGTTTGGCACAGCTCTAGCTCCCAACTCCAACTTACTAGAGCTAGAGCTGTGCCAAACGGTACAGATTCTCTATTTTCTGGAGCGGAGTTAGCAGAGCTGCTCCACAAATTTGTATTACGAGGGTGGAGCTGGGTTTTTGCTACTCCATATCTCCACTCCACCCTAAAAGACCCACTACCCTTTAATTTTTTAAGGTATCGGTGGACATCGGCGTCGACAACAGCGGACATCGGTGGCGGCGGGCTACGACGGCGGCGTGAGGTCGGTGGCGCGCGAGCAGTACAACGCACTGGCGCACGGGTGGCACAGGCGACGCGCGGGCGGACGACGA